>CAJVPY010005299.1:0-11602 GCA_910591965.1 Dentiscutata erythropus
GAGATATCTTTGCTTAAACCTTTGAAAAAATTAAATTTTATGTAAATATGATGCATCAAGAACGCCACCTCAATTTATGGGGTAAATCAGACCTACCAAAAAAGTAACCGCAGATCTACCAAAAACGTAACTTTTGCGACAGGAACACCTTTTATAATAAAAGAAATCTAAAGTTGCATTGTTTATATAATATTTTCGAAGTTGGAATTATATCGTATAATAGTACGAAAATAAATGACTTTTTTCAAGTGTTTTCATTTGTTTCGAAGTTTTTTCCCTTTAGAAATAGATGAAAAAAGGTTACTACAGTATTTTGTTTTTATTAAAGATGAATGAAATAAATCAACAAACTATTGAAATATTTGAAATGAATTCACACTTGAAAAACCAAAACCAATAAACCTTTAAAGCTAATGCATTTCCTTTGATATGATGTAACAGAAAGAAGTTATGCATAATGTTTTTAATGTTTTTTTTTTTTTTAAAAAAAAAAAAAAAGAAAAAAAGCAAAGGATACAACATAATCGATTGACTTAATCATAAAAGGTATATATAATAAATGAAAACAAAACGGAAACAATTTTAAAAACGTAAAAGAACAATAATATAATAATATATAAATAATATAGATGTTTTCTTTTTAAGAAAGCAATAACAAATAAAATTATATACAAATCTTTTCATAAGAAAAATAGTGTAATATATATAGTATTTATCAAAAACTTTAAACTTGAAAAAAAATAAATAAGGGTAGGAAAAATGTTCATATACATATATGTCATCTATGTAAAGATTGATACAAAAATTATTTATAAAAACGTAATTTACATAAAAATTATAAAAAAAATTGTTCGTAATATTATATAGAGATAGCGTCCTTTTTACACTAAAGCTAATATTAATAAGGAAAAAGAAAAAAAAAGAGGATTCAAATAATAACCTATTTATTAATTTTTGGAATATTATTGTTAAAAAAAATCAAAATTAATTTCTCTTATATCTTCGACAGTGACAATTAAATCGACATGTTCAACGCCCACTATAACATCTCTAACAAGGTCACTGGGCACAAATTCCAATGCGCCATCAGACGCCCGGATAACAAATTGTTTTCCGGTCGGAGGAGTTGCTTTTATTGCGAATGAAATTAACGACTCGAAAGTTGTTGTGTCACTGACAGCTATTTTTTGCTTATACACCGTTGTTGTGGAACGAATGCTTACAGATTTCAAAATAGGGATGTCTATATAATTATAAAATAAGGTTAGTCGTTTCAAAAAGAAGCACATTACGTATTTACAATGTGAAAATGGTGCACGGGCAGAACCGTCTATTCAATATATTGAAAAAAGTACCAGATCTACGATCCATATACGTTATCCTGCTTGTTGGTCCGGAAATGTTTGAAATGTTTACTAAATATAAATGAAAATGATTTGCATGAATGCTTATAAGATAAAAAGGGAATTGAAAATAACGGCCGAAAAATAATGCGTGCTTCCTTAATGGTCGAAAAAAAAAAAAAATTTTTTTTGATATGTAATTAATCTGAAACCCACCAGGATCTACGTTACGATAAACTACCAATTGAACATCTTTCCCAGCCTCATGGTCGTTATAACTATTCCAAAAGCGATTAAATGTTGATTCATCGAATAAGCCAAAATGTTGAGAATCATCTTGTGTTCCAATTCGATAATAGAGCCGTAGAGTATCCACGGATCCCCAAGACTTTGGAAAACTTGTGAAAGAAACATTAGAATATAATTGACGAAGATTCTGTAATGGTTCAGGAAAGTTTAAATTATCGAGATATATTTTGGTACGTTGATCCAAGAGAGTAAATGGTATCTTGGTAGTATCGAAACAGACAAGAGGTATTACTTTAGAAGCTTTCTCTTGTTCTATAAGTTATGACAAGTAATTGAATGGTCAATAATGTTAATAAGGTTTTAATAATTTTGATAATATTGACAATATTGACAATGTTGACAATGTTGACAATGTTGACAATTATGACAATATTGACAATGCTAGAAGGTGACGCGATTATACATAAAGAATTACGTGCATTCAACAATAAAAACCTAGTATTACCTCTAAAAGATGAGATATCGTTTTCGATAGGATCAACATCACTTTCATTGATAGTAAACAAATTGGGAATTCTACTATCAATATTCATTGCTTCAGGTGCAGAAGCACTGCTTGTTACAACACTATCTAATGTATCGGATGTTGACATCATAGATTGAGAACCGGAAGATTTCAATATTTCATCTTCATAAGATCTTAATTCATCTAAAGCTTTTTTAATGACTGGGCCAAAAACATGACCATCCCAACCGAAACCAAGAGCAATATTATAAGCTTGAATATGTTGTAAATATTGCTCTAAGGAACCAGCTTTTATGAGAGCTTTACGTTTAGAATCAATATATTGTTGTAAAGTTTCTTTCGTAATAGGGAAATAATTTATCGATTCGCCAGGATGTAAACTTTTTATTACGTTAATAAAATTCGTGACTCCAACTCTTGATGCTCTCGTATTAATACTCGGAGATCGTTTACCACGTTTACGATCTTTGTCAGTAGAAGGTGACGTGGATTTATCGCTTTTTGAGGGAGAGGATGGATCTTCATCTTCAGAAGATGCGGATGGATTTTGTTGAACCTCCAAAGGAGATTGATGTTCTCGAATTGGAGGCATTTTTAGGATCGGTGAATTTTATTTGTGCACAAAAAACAAAGAGTTTAGATGTTGACCGTTTTCTTTATTATTACTTTTATTTCGAATACTGTGATAGAAAATTTAGTAAAAATTTTCGAATTAAAGAAAAAAACGATCATGACACAAATAAAGAAAAGACAAAGAACCAAAATACGACATAAAAAATAATTTTGAAAAGAAAGAAGACTTTTTGCGAACAGATAAGAAGGCAAAAGAGTAGTAGCTCAAAGCTGGAAAATAGACATATCTAATTTATTTATAACAGTAAAAAAAAAAAAAATTTATTACAATTTATATATACTGACTATATACTGTATAAAGTCAGTAGCTTTTTTTATATATCACAACATATATTTAATAATAAATACAAAATACAAATAAATATAATCATATTTATATACTATTAGAGTTGACTAAAGTATTTCTCCAGGGTAGGGTACTTAAGTTATAAATCGTAAGCGCCACTCCCTCCGATCAGATACGTGCACGTGAGGTGTGAACATCACGTCCGAGCTCAAGTGAAAAGTAATCAAAATTTGGAGTAGAAAGTAAAAATTATTTATGCAACATTCAACCACTTATAATTGCCAACATTTCATTTACTTGAACAAAAAATAATAATAATAACAATAAAAATATATAGTATATCATTATATATAAATATATTTTATTATTTTATTATTTTAAATAGTAAGAAAAGATTGATATTCGATAAAAATTGGTCTTACGAACCAGATATACAGTTGTGACAGTGCTAATTAAAACGAAATCAAATTACTGCCTAGATTTAGCCTTCTTCACTGTGTAGATAGATTATAAATTTTTTTAAAACGAAAGATAAAGTGACACTTAATACCTAAGGTTATAAGTAATTTTTATTATTATTATTATTATTTACTTAATTACGAGCTCTTGTTTCCCTATTAAATAAAACAATAGTTAAAATAATGCATTTTTATGTATAAACAATAGAATTATATTGTTTGATAAAAAAATTTTATTATATCCACACTATATCTACACATGTTATCACGTGTACAATCGATTAATATTACAGCAATTCGAAATTTTATACGTAATATATCACTATTATTACGTATGTATATAGGTTTCAGCGGAGCTTTTGAGTTTTAAAAACATGGCTTTTAGAATTACAAAAGCAATCATTCCATAATTATTTTCGTGATACTGATAATCCGGATTCAATTTCGAGTAATTCCATAAGGAATAATCGTAAATATAATATGTCATAAAAAGTTATTTTATCTTATTTTCTTTCTGTAATTCTAATCTTGTAATTAAGCAATGTTGTATGATTAATAATTATAATACGCCTATGAGAAAAGAGAGCAAAGAAGGGGTATTTCGGCCCTTGCCATAGACCATAAAACGAAATTACCATATTTATATTACTAAGTAAATATAATCGGTAAATTTATTGCAGTCCGAATGAGAGGCACCGGATATCGGACAATTTTTACGAGCTTTGACTTGAAGGTTACACTGTCCGTATAAATCAAAATCCTTGTCTTCCAAACTTGTTTCGAAGTAAACGCTTTTGGAACTTAAAATAAAATACTATACATCAAACTATGTCACATAGTTATTAAAAAAAGAGAAAATTTTATATTTGTAAATTTATTTCAAGTTAAAATAAATGCGCTTTTTTACGTATAAATCTTGATATTAAACAAATAATAAACACTATATAAACACTATATAAACGTATACAATAATTATATACGGTATAAAACATACATTAAGCATACATTAGACATATATTTACTAGAGGTACTAATCAGATGCTTCAAAATGAAAAAGAAGGGAGAAACTAACCACAAAAGTAAAATTTAGAGTAAATGCGTTGATTAATGTGAATTCAGTCGTCGGTTATGAACGAAAATGGGGACTTTCGTAACTACCCAATTTAGAAAAGGAATGAATATTTCTCTACGATCCTATTATATAAAATAATCGATGTATGTACGTAATACTATTATATATGTACACATTTCAGCCAACAAGTTAAAAAACACTTGTTTCCTTGCTTTTTTGTCATGACTAATTAGTATGAAATAAACAGCTGGTATTTATCGTGATAGTCGCCATGCACCTATTCGGTCTTAAAACTCCACTAAAATCAAATTTTTACATACATATTTCCCTTCTCGTCTTTTTCAGTCATATTCGATCTTTATTCAGTCTGATTCTATCTATTAGATATCTATTAGATCATCAGTTTATAATATCAATCATGCACCTTTTTTTGGTTCAATAGAATAAGAGCTTTCGATTTTACCAATTTTATACATCGTGCAAAGAGTTATAGCAGCACGCGTCAAATAATTAGGTTGTTTACGTGTTCCTATTTTCAATATAATGAGCACACAATGTAACACGGAGCATAATGCATTAAAATTTGGTTAAACAAAAAAAACAATAAAGTTTTTACTCACTCGTGATCATATATTATACAGTCATAGTTAGATTCACTCAATGCGTCATATGTAATTTGATGTAACTGGTCCCACATTTTATGAATCAGATCACATTTTTCTGGGGAACAACCAACAAGTTACGTGAGAAAATTAGTTTATGTAAATAAGTAGGTAGGTTGGTAAGTACAACATTTTTTTTTTAAATAAATGCTTTTCCCGAAATAAATTCCGGAAATGCATTGTCATCTTTTATTATACTATATTGTAATGAATAGCCTTGCCTATATAGGTCATTCTTCATCTGTGAGCTTTCTTTGGATCTTATGTTGTGCGTGTGTAAATTGTATTCTTAATCATTTGCCCACTTATATTTCAAACTTTAGATATTTTATCAACATAATCTTTCCGGATTGGTTTGATTGGTTTTCTGTCTCGTTAAATCATTTTCCGATAGCACATGCAACTTACGAATATATTTAACATATTTTAAATTAATATAAGTTGGTATAACAGTGTACTGTAAACGTGTGTTCTATAAGCGTACTCCCCACTACTTGAAAATACATGCTATATATTTTTTCACACTTATGTATACATTTTATTATTTCTCTATACAATCAGTATCAAGCGTATTTTTAATATGTAGATTTTCACACAAATTTTCACACTTAAATTTTCACACACAAATTTTCACACTTGGATTACATGGATTTACATTGAATGAGTGAATGGTAAATGCGTTAGAAATTGTAGAAACAGTTAGAAACAGTAGAAACAATATAAACAGTGTAGATTAATTACATAATGCAGTCAATTCTATCGCATTCATCTTAAAATCCCATTCATTCTAAATTTGACTTACTACAGTATCTATGAAACTACACTTCCCAAATAGAGTTTTATGAAAAAAAAATCATACTTGCTTTGGATTTATTAGTTGTGTAGTGTGCATTTACGCGAGGTAAGCACATACATCCTAGATATACTAGATGGATGGTGTACCGTGCACATTTACCCTCGCTTTTTTTTTTTGAATATGGCATATGGTTGACATGGTGTTACAATAAGTTTATTATTGGATTTGGTTTTACATAATATACGTAGAAAATTATTGTTTGTTTATGTATAAATATAAATATATATTTGAATATGTATACATCATGGTATGTTGGATTAATTCATTTTTAATTTGGTAAAGAGGCGTCTAAAAGCCAAAGAAATGATGAGATCTATTCATTGGAACTGGGTGCTATTTTCCATGTAACGCCATGACTGTCAAAGATATAAGCTTTAAATGGTGATTTATCAAATCAATAGTATCCAGCTGATCACATTTAATTCTATGTGTGGGAGAAGCGGAGAGGCATCTAGTAATTCCGATGATGCGTGTAACATTTTTCATAAATAAAATATTATCGGAGTTTGTAAATATGATGGCAGGTTTAATCTAGATTACGAATTTACTGATGTAGGATGATTGTCCACTTTAATAAAACTTAAAAAAATTAAAGTTAAGGGGTCCATAAGATTAAAATCGGACCGACTTTTTGTATAATAGTATAATACAGTATATATGTAATATAGCATAATATAGCATAGTATAGTATAGTACAACATTTAATAATGATAATATATTTTGATTTAATTATATACTATAGTATTCATAGTATTCATAGTGTTCATAGTAGTATAATAGTCTTTATCGATAATAATAGCTAGTTTATTTTTTTTTTGTGCACAAATAAATAAATTATACGTATTACCTGTAATAAATTATTATTATGATTATTTATACTCCAGGGGTGAAGTGAAATTTGTACAATTTAAACATATAGCAAGGAGTCAAAGAAATAAATATTTATAAGCATATGCCATGTTTAATATTAATTTAATACGACTACTACATGCGATCTTGGTTTTAATATCATATGCGCGATATTTTAACAATTACTAAACCCTGACGATGCATAAATTACGTAACCTTCTGTTAACAATGTATGCGCCTGTGAATCACGTTCTAAAGTTTTTGTCATTTAAAATGGATCGCGTAACGATACTAGTCCTGTTACCCACGTAACGGAGTCTAAATTTGCTTATTGTTATGATTTAATTACCGTAATAAACTTTTCTATAAACGCACTATGTAGAACAGCCCTTGTGTAAAATATGCAGAATAGATCATGTTATTCATTATTATTATCATGTTATTTATGATCAAACAAGTTTCTTTGTTGTAATTAAATCGTGTTTACCATAAACAAATGAGTTTATGCTTAAATTAATTTGAATTAACGTGTGAAAAATTTTACGATTTGCTTTTTAATTTTTTTTTTTTTTTTTATCATCTACTTTAAACTGGTTTATATATTATTAGTGACACACATTAGGTATATAAATATATATGTATATAAATATATATATATATTATACATTGTTATTTGAGTGCATTATATTATATTATATTATTTACTATATTATTTACTATATTATTTACTGTATGCGTTAAGTATGAATCCAGTATAATGTTCCAAACTGTGTGAAACACGGAATTTTTTATACTGCTGAATTATATTTAATAATCATCTGAAAATTAATCATTATTACATACATTACCGATACTATATATTATATCATTTTCCAAATTGGATTGACTATAATCTCGCGTGCAATGACTATTTTTCATTACCCAATAAATATAAATACTCATGTTTAACTCTGAAAAAAAACGTGCTAAATTTTAATATATATAAAACTCTAAACCGCATTGGCTCCTTTTAATATATGTCATCTGCGTGTACTTTATCCTTCTTTATTACGTCTTGGATATGACGTAAATTTTTGTGTCAATCACGGTTGACGTAGTATATTATTCTTAATTTCGTAGAATTGTCACATGACTCAATTTTATAACTATATATTAATCTATAAATACTGTATATATACGCATAACACACAAGTTATGATATTAAATTTTGTAAACCACCATGGAAAAAAAAAGTATGAACCACAATTAATATCAAAATTTTTTTTTAATTTTGTCTTATGACAATTTTTCTAATATTGTACCCTTTAATATCCTCTTATTTTCATCATTTCTTAAAGTCTGTCGATTATTCCTAAATTGCACGGGTAGTAATAAAGATATTTCACTTATATAGGATGGATTGTCGGTATGATCTGATAGTTATTACCACCAATTAACGTAAAACTTTTAATTAAATACTTCTCTCTTGCAACTTGATTAACCCTAACAAATCATTTATAACGATATTATATCATTCAATTTATTAGGCTATTAATTAATTGTCTAAATCTTTTATTCCGTCTCTTTCGTATAACATTAAATGGTATACCAAGAAATGGTTAGGTTTTATTTTTAATAATTCGTCACCCCTGCCACAAACTGTATAATTATTCTTTTCCGATCTAAGTTATATTGCTTCTAACGTATTGAAATCGATTACTAGATTTATACTAATTTAATTTTAATTATTTGTAAGTAATATCAACTTTAAATATAATATCAATTTAATATGTGATTTTATGGGTCTATTTCTTTCGCTTCTAAATCATTTCTGTTTATTTGTGACAACATCAAATTATACATAAAGGGTTATGTTAACTGCGGATGCATCTTCATCAAATAATATAAAAAAATCGTTCGCTGAGTCCTATTTAATATTGTCGATCATATTTTATTATAGTTAGATTTTCTATTTGCTCTATCAACGGACAGCCCCGGGTTTATTAATTATAATAAATTTGTATGAAAGTTTGTTTGATAGGTATCAATCTTTTTTATGCATATACTAAAAATAGTCGAAATTTGAACATCTTTGGTTACAATAAAATCTTTTTCTAATTTTCCAAATTCGTTAAAAGCTAATTGTAAGCAATATAAAAAATTATCAAGTTGATAACGATAATCCTCTATCACATAATAAATACGTAGTATGAATCATATCGATATATTTTTATATACAAATATGCATAAGATTCTGTTGAATTAACCTTATCTTTATTATATGATCAAGATAATTAAATAAAATAGAATCTTAATATTGTACGTATAAAAAAAATACGTATAAATTACCGGGTATGCTATTTCTCAAAAAATAATATAAAGTAAAAATATATAAAATAAAATAAAATAAAATTTAAATACTTTGTAAAAAAAAAAGATTAGCTTTCTAAAAAAAATTTAGCCCAAGCCCTAACTCTATCATCCCTAAAATCTAATTTAAAAACTTGAATAAATAATTTTATAATAAAATCCTACGATATATTACATATATATACAGTATACCCGTTAAAAGTTTATCCTGGGTGAATTAAATAAATATAATATTTATTAAATTAAATTAACCGTGTAATATATAACGATAATACATTCGATATTTGATATACTAAAGTCACTATATAGTGTAATATAACAGGCCACTAACTTACTAAGAAATATAATACAGAAACAATTTTAAAATTTATTTTTTACAAAAGAATATACTATTTTTTATATACTCTATAATTATTGTAAAAAAAAAATTAATATTATACATAGCCGCCTAAAAAATCCTGACCCGGATCAACCGTCGGTTGAGCAATAAGCCAACCGGTTGAGAATCGGTTGACCAACTATGATAAGCCAACCGGTTGAGAACTAGTCTGGTTAAAAGTAAACCTACCTGGGCTACTCGTTTATTTACCGGGTTATTTTAAAAAAGGCAGTGTAATTAAAGATTTAATATCCGATAATGATAACGATAAATCGGTGATTGCATAACTGATAATAAAATTACTTTTACATAGTAATTACCTTGAATTATTTTTTTTTATTTTTTATTTTTATAATAATTTATATAATTATATAATTATTTCTATAATATAGGTGGGTATATGGAATTATTATAAAATTATAATATATAAAATTGACTATTTTGAACTAATTGGTAGTTTAATAATTTTATTTGTCTATCTACAGTATACTATAGAAGATTTCTTTAAATAATTATAATTATATACAAATATATAATATATATGCAGTATATATTATTTATTAGTATATTATATTTACTTTTTTTTACTTATTTTATCTATTTATTTATTTATTTTTTTATTTTTTCACTTTGATAACCTTGCTCTAAAGTTTTTTATTTCTTAATACAAATATCCCAATACAAGAATAGTAAATAAAATTGTGTTAGGCATTACCTGGATGTTTTAAAAGTAATATTAGCTAGTAAGTTCTATATAAAATACTATCTCTATTTAAAAACCTATTATAGCATGGTACTTAGCTACTATATTTTTAAGATCTTTTCCACCTAGCCTTCTATTAGCAGGACTAATAGTTCTCTCTTACCAAGAGAATACAAAAAAACAAAACAAAAACAAACTCTAAAAACAAAAAAAATATAATGGTACAAACTTAAAAAAAAAGAAAAAGAAAGATTACTATATTTCTAAATAAGGCCAGACCAATTTGATTCTCTGTTTAACATAACCCTCCCCCCTCTATTTTTTAAAATTTTGTATGTAAAAAAAACACAATTTTGACCAATCAAATTGCAGTATTAACTTTTTGTATTTTTACATTTTTTACAGCCAATAGAATTGCTGTATTTTTTTATTTTTGTTTTTTTTTAATGCCCTCCCCCCACTCTCATAAGCGACCTTTATGTTATGTTAAACAGAAAATTAAATTGGAGTGGCCTAATAAACCAAAAAACAAAATAAAAAAAAATAAATAAATAAAAAAAGTAAAAGATGAAAAAGATGAAAAAGATAATAAAAACAATAAAAGAAACTAAACTATACTCTTTAACCTAAGCTAGAGCTAAAAATATTATATATATACCTATAAAAGTATTATATATCTTATTTAAACCCTATTATAACTAAATTATTTCTGTCTACTATTAAGAGGTTCTAAACTAATTAAGATCTTTCTATATGTTCTGGCTCTACAAACAAGATATATATATATTAGTTCTTATCTAAATACTATCAAATTAACTAGTACCAAGTGTTTTGTAATTTGGTATATTACAAAAAGTCATCACTAGATTTGGAAGTAATAAATAGTACTGAACTTTTGGAAGAAGTAAGCTAGATTTCTTACTTTTTTCAAAAATTTTATAAGACTAGTAGGAAGTAAGAAAGGATAATAAATAGAAACTACTTGTGCAAAATATTAAGAGTGTGTTTGAAGAAGAGTTTCTTTTTGTTATTCTTTACTATTTTGCTATAGGTATATTTATTAATAATAAATAATAATTTTTACCAAAATTTTATATTCTTGTATCTATTTATTATATTTACTTATCCCTTAATTGGTAGAGCTTTGCAGGCAAATTTGTCTGCATAATTACTATAAATATATCTCTGATTTACTTTTTTAATTATTTAAAATATTTAAATAAAATTTAACATGATA
>CAJVPY010005300.1:0-11602 GCA_910591965.1 Dentiscutata erythropus
AATTCTTGCGTTAAATAAACTTTTTACTTTGCAAATCTCATAAATCATTTTGTCAGCACAAATAATATTATTGGTTCATTACGCGTCAACTTCAAAACCGGTTTCCCATATTTTTTTTTAGAAAGTATATATTTACTGAATCTGTATAATATTATCAATTACCAATTACCAATACGGCGCAAGCTGGGGCATTTTACATATACTATCAATTACCAATTACCAATACGGCGCATCGCAGCCGCACCACCCACTTTTTTTTTTAACCGGACGCGACCCGTTGCGGGGTCTAAGAATGACGCGTTCGCTACAACGTAAGAACAAGGAATTCGGCTACGTCCGTTGCGTGTTTATTATAAATATCTTAATTGTTGTTCTAATGTTAATTTAAGTTGTGATGCGAAAATTACACAAATTAAATGTATCCGGAACATCAAATATTGTTTACTACAAGCATAAAAATTCATGGGTTTATGAAAGGGTTATAGCAAAAAAAAGGATTAGAAAGTACTTTAAAGGTGAATTTGATGATGAAATAGCTAAGCAAAAAGCAATAAATTACAAAATCAAATTTGAAAAAACTATAAAAGACTTAAATTTCCCCTCCTTTGATTAAACTGAATAACATGGATAAAAAAAATGCTGCTACTTGGGACTATCTTGAAGAAAATAAATCACGTTTACAAAAACATATTTCAATCAATGATGATTCTTTGCATGCGAAATTCACATATATCTTGATCGAGATACTTCACTTCTGTCGTTTTTACAACTTAAAAAATCTGGTAAAGAAATATGAAAAGATCTCGAAGGAGATTGATGATGCTCAAGACAAAGACCAATTTGTGATCGATCTTTCGCTAAAATATAGTCAATATCAGTTCAAACCGCATCTTTATGCAGATTATCCTAGGTTGTTGATCAAGATCGCAGAGTTGGAATTCTATTACAAAGTGATAGGAGATAAAGCAAAAGAAAGAAAAGTTTCTATGCCCGTACGTAACAAACAGACAAAGAATCAAGTTAGACGACGACTACCAAGATGGATAAACAAGGAATTCAAATCGATAATTAAACAAGAGTATGATCTCAAAGACGTACAACGACGAATTAAATTAGATCATCCAACTCTTTACGAAGAGTTTTCACAAGCAGTAGTGTCTGTTTTAGTGGAATGTGAAAGATACAAGATGAAAAAAACAAATCATGTTTATGTAAAATATCAAAAGATGCGTGATGATATTTTTAAAGCAGAAGACAAAAACCAATTAGTAAAAAATTTAGCAATGTCATCAGATTTTTACAAATTTGATCCATGTTTATTTCGTTACAAACCAAAATTAATTCGACCAATATTCGTATTAGAAATGTACTTTAAAGAACTTTCAGAGCAAATTAGTGTTGAAAGACGTAAACTTTTAAAAAAATTAATAAAATAATTCAATAAATTTTATTAGAAATAAGAAAATAAATATAGATTACAGTGTAATTTTCACTGTTCAAGATGTGTGTGTGAAACTGAATTTTTAGTTTCACACACACATCGTGAACAGTGAAAATCAATCAGAAAACAAACAGCCTAGCTGTCTATTCTCTTTACATTGATAAATATTTTTCTACTAATTCAATTAATAATCTACAAAAATGTTCTTTTTTAACTCTATCATCAACAGCATTATGAAGTAAAGTTGAGTTAGTTTCGTTGATTCTGTAAATGTAGAAACAACCGAAACAAATAATTAAAAATAATAAATAAATAAAATTTGTTAATTCTCTTTTCGTCTCTTTTAAAGATGTAGTTGTATCTTCAAGAGAACGAATTCTGTTCTCAAGGCGTTGATATTCTGCATTCGCCACTTGTTCTGACAAATGATTTCTTAACTCTAAAAATAGAATATATATTAACAAAGTAATAAATTTAACAACATTAGTATTTCAACTTACCTTCATTAGAATTTGTGACTTCTTCTAAAGTTATTGTTTCAATTTGTTCAACAATAGGTTGAAAAGCCATGTTAGATTTATTTTTTGTTGTAAGAATTGCGATAATTTTGAGATAGAAGCAGTAAAAATTGCTAGTTTTATTAACCTGGAGAAGTATTAGGCATTCTAACAACATCTTCGTATCTCGGTGGACTGTCGATCTCAACTTCTAAGCTTGAAGATCTTGTTATAATAGTAATCCTTTCTGGATTTTCCATATTAAATTCAAAAATGTATTGTAGAATGACGGGTGTGGAGATGATAAGAAAAAATACGGTTAGAAACATGTAAATCTTGAAAATTTTGTAAAAATTTTGTAAAAAATTTGGATTTGTACGGTTTGAAAGTAGTATTTTTTATAACAATTTATGCTTGTTATCAGTAGATCATAATCAAAACATATTTAGGGTATTGTTTGTCGCTCCAGATTTAGGTTGAATGGAAGGATTGGTGAGTATATTTGAACGCATGTGGCGTGCATATGACCGCATATTCATCAGATAACAGTATCAATTAACCAAATCCAGACTCATTTTATTGAATTATTTTTATTCGTTTTCTTTGTTGATAAGAACAAAGCCAAATTTAGACTCATTCTGATTAGTTATCATGTAAATTGTCTTATTAGAATCTGATTTTCATTTATAAAAATGCCTGAGAATTTTGGTGAATTCTTTAAAATTACAATCTAGTTCTGCAACGCAGAACGCTGTTCCAGAGCAGTGTAATACCAGAATCAAAAAATACCTGAAAGGTGTTTTTTTAGTATTACCCTGCTCTGGAACAGCGTTCCAAAATACAATAACAGTATTAAAATAAAAAATTACTCACTTCTACCAATTTACTTACTTTTAACAAAACTCAACACTATACTATAATTAATTATTTATAACCAATTATTAAAAATGAACTTAATATCTTCTATTTAACAATTAACCAACTTATTAATCTTCATCAACCTCCTAGTTCTAATCTTATTTATCAAATTATTTCAAATCCAAACAAATTTACAATACAAAGTTTTTGCAATAATCATATTCTTTTTGTAAAACAACTACTAACTGCAACAAATAATAATTTATTACTATAGAACAATATCTATCTTCGAACTGGTAAAGCAACAAGGAAAACTTCAAGTTGGTTTAAAAATTTACAAAATCAAATATCCTTCTCTTCTATCCCAACAACCCTTTCAACACTTAAATTTAATAATATAAATCCATTTATTAATACTCTTGATCTTTTACCAACAACAATCTTTAACAACTTTACTATTATAACAATAATCTATATATTTCTTTTAACAATTTCTCAACAAACCTTTCAAACCTCTTAATATTCATTATAAGCAATATCAGATATATCACAATTAAATACTATCAATCTCTATAAGAGGGCATCCATATATAATATTATGTATCCCTACATAGTAGCTCTTGACCCCCTAAACTATATAAAAAATTTTTAAAAATCCATATATTTATATATATAATTTTGCAAAATCTTGGATATATTAAGATCTGGTGATCCAATTAGGATGATTTTGGTATCATTCAATTCATCTCTATGAGACGAATCCAATAGTACCAAAATCATTTCATTTGGACTACTGGACAATATTTTATTAATGAAATACTATTGATTTTATAATAATTTTATAAGAAAACATAATAACTAATAGTATTTCGTTAACAAAACACGATCTAGTAATCCAAATCAAATGAAATTGGTACTATTCGACTCCTCTCCACAAGAGGATTCGAATGGTACCAAATCATCCAATTTTGATCACTAGATCAAATTTTAGACAAATTTTTATAAAAAAATTGCGTTATATTTTGGGGGGACCCCCCTCTAAATATTGGAAAATCGTTATATTTTGGGGACCCCTCCCCCCCTCAAACATAATGTTATTTATGGATGCCCCCTAACCATCTATCCTTAACAAAAACACCAATAACACTTAAAATTGACTTTTTAGAACTACAATCATTAATACAACTCAATCTCAAATCTTTCTCAATACCACTTACTGTTTCTTCTATTCCAATACTATCACTACATCAATTTCTAATACAAAAATTAATCTCCAACCCAACATATATTAAACAGATACTCTTCTTATATAACCAATCTCAAAATATACCAACTAACTTAGATACTTCTTTATAAATTATTATAAATATATTACTCTCAAACTCCTCAACTATATCTTTAGTTAGTATTAGCTAGTCCACTCTTAATTATCTATCTCTTAAATTCAACGCAGCAATCTCTAATAATCAAATATACTCCAAATAGAACTTTAAATAATTGTATTATTACTTTTATTAATTCCACTTAATAACTATATAGAAATCCTTACAACTAATTATACTACTATTCAAACAATTAAACAATCACTCCATCTAACACTAACTAAAATTAAAATCAACCAAAATGAATAGTACCTATTATATATCATAAATACAATAATTCTCCAAAATTCTCTCCATCTTATAATATCTTTTTTTTTTTTTTTTTAATTTTTAAACCGATGTCATGGATGCTAACGCTTTATTGTATTTTTATATGTTTATACAACATTTTTTGGTACATTGATGAGCGTACAACTAGCCACACGTACAACTTTTAGTTGCCTATTTAAGTAGTCCGCCCAAAGGTTCTACACTAGCTGCCATACCTACAACCTGCTAGGAGATTGCCTATTTAAACCCTCTGATCTTCTGTACCCACTCCGCAGTTAGCCCCATAAGTTCCCATACACCAAGGTGCCGTCTAACTCGACATTTGGTTTCCCTTTCTGTGCTAGGACCCAGGCCGTACCCAATTTAATGAGTACTGTCACCCAGTAGCAAGGCTCAGGGTGCCCCCCTGTCAACAACCTACCCACTCTATGGTTATCAACAGGGCTATGCCCTTGCAAAGTTTACCCAAACCCCTGTACCCACTTCACAGCATATCTCCAGTACTTCGGTTCCCCTCTGCTTTAGTCCTAGACTACCAATCCAGATGGCCTGGAAGGACTGTGACTTGTCCTTGGTTCATCGGCTCTGCCATGACCTTTTCCTCCGATTAACCTGGCGGCCTGGTTGGTGGATCGGCTTTACCACAGACCGATCGTGCTCTGTCCGGTTCTTCTACTTCAGTTTCCCTTTTCCCGAGTCTAGCCTTTACAGTAGTACCATCGAAGATTTGTGCTACCTCTTCACTCGGGTCTTCCTAAATGGGCTCCTGTCCTTCCAGTCCTACGGATTTACGTGACCTAGGGACTTATCGAGTGTTTGCACCGCCCATTGCCAGTTTGCATTACTCTATGTAACCCAAAGTTGCATGGATGCCCCAGACCTGCCAGTCATGCTGGTGCGACTGTAATTACAAGTATCCTATCCCAACTGATCGACGGAAGACAGTTGCCATAGCACAGGTAATTATTCGAATTTTCGCCGTCAGTGGGTTTTGAACTCTTGACTTGCCACTTGGTGGAGGTGACAACCTAGCCACTACACTAGATCACCACACCCCCTATTATGTGATTTATAGATTGCTAAGATTCAAGATCAGATATAACATTACATAATCATGAAAATTCAAACAAATATTTGTTTTGACAAAAATCACTTATATCACAAGAAATTGCATACTAGACCATCTTCTGTATACATTCAACTCTCACAATAGTCATATGCCAAAATCACCCACTTTATATGCTATTGTGAAATTGTGTATATAGCATATATTATTGTGCAGAAAATTAAGAAACTATAATGAGATTGTGACAAATATGAGTATGACTATTGCAGAGTTGACTGTATTAATAAAGAGTTTTTCTTGAGCAATTTTACTATATAATAGCCTAAACCCTAACCCTAATATAGTTATTACCCTAACTCTAATTTAAACAATATTGGTATTACTAGTTTTTTTTATATAATGTTATATAATTAAATTAATTAGTATAAAAAAATTTAATATACTCTACAGATATAACTATATTAACTTATTTTTATAATAATAACAAAAAATTTAAATTAATTTAATGAAATATTTATTGAGAAATTATTTTTAATATTATATGAAGATTTTTACTAAAAAAAAACTTGTTTAATTTTGCTTTACTTAGTTATACAAACACTTTTTTAGTAAAGATTTTTATATAACTTTAAAAATTAATTTTCAAAAACTATCTTATTAAATTTGTTTAAATTTTTTGTCAATACTATATTAATAATTGAAATTTAAATATATTAATTTTTAAAAATTTTTAAATTTTTTTTTTTTTTTTTTTTTATTAAGGGACTTCTTTGTCCTGGGGAACATTTATTAGAATATAAATTGAGTTTTATAATGTAGTTACAATGATAGTATATCAAGCCACACGTGCACCTTTTGAGTGCCTAATTTAAGTAGTCCTTCTGAAGGTTCTATATCTGCTATACCTGCACCTCAACTAGGAGGGTACCCATTTAAACTATCTGGTTCCAACTACCTCCATTATAACTCTAACACATAGGTATTACTCACTATATAGTTGTGAATTTTGCATCTACCCATAGAAATTAGCATCTTATTTTAGAACTTACTAATTTAAGCTAGTCTATCCTCGAGGTAAACCTAACAGAGCGATATATGTCCCACACATGTATTCACCTGCATGTTCTGTAACAGCTTCCTAATTAGCACATATTAATCTGCAATTCTGTATTTGTATCTCACACCACTTTTTGGGGTGCTGCCGTTTTACAGACATTTCTCAAGCACCAACCTTCCTAATTAGGTGCTCATTACATACTCCTTGCCCTTGTTCAGTTCACAACAACCCCAGTACCCATATTCAGACCGTCTTCTTACCCAGATTCTTTATTAGTTTCTCTCTTACTTCCAGCCAGCAACCTGGAAAGGTTGGTCTGTCCAGGCTTTAGGTTCCTAAAGAATGCCCTCTTCTTGGTCTATACTTTCAGAGCGTATGTTTTTTTCCTCTAGTGCGACAACCTGGCAGTTCAGCTGATGTGCTCTCCACCATAGAACCTGGTTGCTCGGTTCTCTGATCTTGGGCCCCAGTTCGAATTCAGCCCTCCCCTCCTGTGATACTGTTGAAGATCACTGCTATCTCCAAATTCAGATCTTCCCAAGTGGGTTTTCGGTTATGCCGGTTTCTCAGGTTTATTGCACCAAAGCTCCCATTTCTAGATGGTGTGACCAAAGATACAGATTATAGTTCTAGATCCAACTGATAAACATAGCTGTCAACCGAACACAGGTCTATTTTCCAAATATTGTCGCTAGTGGGATTTGAACTCTAGACCTGCCACTTGGAGAGGGTGATGACTAGACCACTACCCTCTAAAATTTTTAAAATTAATATTAATTTTATATTAATTTTTAATTAATTTTAATTAATTTTTTTTAGTAAAAAAAAAAATTAAAAATTTTATTATATTGTAACTCTTATCTAACTTTTAATATAGTAATTAAAAAAAATTAAAATTTTTTTACTGATCTAGAATTGTTTTATACTACTTATAGCAAAAATTTCAAAGCTATAAAGAGGGGATACTTAAACTGCAATTGTAAAAGAAGCCAGAATATTGGTTAATAGAATAATAATTATATATACTTTCTTTAATACCCAACTATAATTAATTTAAATTATTTAATAAAACACTCATCTTGTATAACTTATCACACCCAAGTTGTATAATATATAGAAATTTGTATGATGTTATACTAGAGCTTGGGATAGGTTTGAAATTCAAAAACTAAATTTAAATCAAATTTATTGAGTTATATACACTATAATAAAACTAAATTTATCTGAGTTCTACAACTGCATGATACAATCATGCTAAACTACATAAAAACAAATAAATATCGATATATTTTGCATACATTAGAGTGCTCTCAAGAATCTAAATTTATAGATCAGAGCTTGATTTTTAATTTGTAGAAAATAGTTTATTTAATAAAGTAAATTTATTATTGCGATAAAAAAAAGTAGTTTTTGCTCTTTTTTATATTATAAAGTTGTACTAATTGGCTAAAATTTAGTATATACACTTTGCAATATGAATTTTTAACATAATTATTATAAGGATTACTTAAATTAATTGTAGTACTTTTGTATAATCTTGATTATTGGCAAATCACAAAGAGAGATATGCTTGAGTACATCTATAATTAAAGATTTTTAGTTAATCTGTATTATACAAATTTAGAAATCTTACTACTATATAATAAATTTTTTATTTATATATAATTTGACTAGCAATTATAAACTTTTGATTTTTTTATAAAATATAAATATAGTATATAATATAAATATTATGAAATTCAATTTTATATTTAACTTATTTAAAGTATTATAATATTATATAATATTATATAATATTCTATTTGATAAAGCTTTATTTAATTTGGTTAATATCTTAAATTGATTGTATTTTATTATTTATTTTAAGTAGCAAAAGATTTTTAAAAATATACAGATCAAGCTCTAGTTCACGTAGTAGGATTTGACAATTAAGAGCAAATGTTTTATTGCATTAAATTTAAAAATATAATATTTATACTCTTATATTTTAATTTTTCTAGAAATAGATTTTTTTTACAATATATTTAATTGCATATATTGTTTAATATCTTTAGTTCTAAATATTATTTAAATCAAAGTAAGTATAATAATGTTTAAATTAATTAATTAATTAATTTATAAATCATTAATTATTTAAAAAATATTTATAATTTATTAACTTTATTAACAAAATATTTTAGTTTAAGGATAAAGGATATGTAAATCATTTATTATATGATTTTTGTAGTACAACATGATTTTTATTAAAAATAAAATATGCTACTAATAAAACTTTTTACTGTTTTAATTAATTTTTGTAAAATTTTTATATTATATAGATTAATATCTATTCTTTATAATAGTAAAATTTTTAATAAATCAAATATTATAAAAAAATATACTTGTATATATTGTAAGTTTTCTGTAGTTAGTTCAAATTCTCTAGAGTTACACAAAATTATTGATTTTGATTGGCTTATGTCATATGATCATCATATAATTTTTATAACCAATTTATACTAAATATTTAAATACATGTATCTCAATCAATATCTAACTAATTTTAATGATTTTACTATTGTTAGAATCAGAAAAACCTGTTCTACATCCTTTATTAAAAATTTAATACCAGTTTACTTAATAAAATTTTCTTTAATTTTAAAAAGAAAAAAAGGTTATCATTAGTTTTATATATAATTTGCAAATAGTATCCTCTATTCTTAAAAGTATAAAAAAATAAGAGTATTGCTAACTTGCTTTCTAGTGATATTAATTACCCTACAATTTACAATTAGAGTGCAGAATCTTGTATAACAAAATAAAAAAAATTAGAAAAAATTAGAAAAAAACTTAAAAATTATCAATAATATAAAATTTTATTATAAAAACTAGTCAGTAAACATAAAGATTATTTATTAACTAGTAGAATTATTTATTTTTGCAAATAATACCTAAATACTTATTCATAAACAATTATTTACTATTATCTAATACTCTTCAGGTTATTAGTGGAATTAATAATATTTATAATTTATTTATTATTTTTTAATATCTATTATTTGTATTTTTATAAAAGTGTTATCTAGACTATTATATTGTGAAAAATTATATGGTTTTCTGATTTTACTAATTCTGAAATATGGAAAATCAAAAAATTATGTAGATTTCTCATATTATAATAGTGTACACCTGGTTACATCTTTTTGAAAACAAGTGTAATTTAGTCTATGAGTATAAAAATAATTTATTAATTGATAAAATTAAAACAGTTTTTTTTTTAAAAAAAAATTCGGCAGTCTTGTCTTCACTTTATTAGGCTTTGTAATAATTATCTAAACTATTAAAATTTTCTATAGAGTTATACTCTATAGTATCTAAATTACAAGTGGAGACTTATCTAGTTACTCACTGAGTACCTATGTGCAACCTGCTATAGTAAGATTCGCCTCTGTATTATCTTATCCTTTAATTGGCTTCAATAATATGTCACTAGCTGGATCTTACTGCTCGTCAAGACTACATGTTAATTTTCCACCAATCTGCCTGTTGTCCTTCTTCTATCCACCTTAAAACCTCTTTTTTTGTTGTCTCTAAAATTGAACCTCATCTTTCATCTTCTTCTTCATTCTTGTTTTTTTTCTTTTTCTTAGTATATTTATCTGGTGGTTTTTTTTTTTTTTCACTTTCTGTGCGATCTTCTTTTATCTTTTGGTGCAATTCCATTTTCTTTCTCCCACTCTTGTACTAGTTTGCATCTTGCAACACAAATTCTCTTGTAAACTTCCTTCATCCAGTTCTTCCAAAGTCTATCTTGAAAGCTTTTGGTTTGATTGTTTGAGTTAAAAAGAGGTCTCAACTCATCAAAGTCTTCTTTTGTAATTAAGCCTCTGATCCATCTTTCTCTTCTATGTGATTCTTCAGTTTGGGATCCCTTTCTTAGTATTATTAAGACTTCTTCTTTGGTTGTCTCTGTGTTTTCTACCTTTTTCAGTTCCAGTAGAGTTGCTTCTACAACTTGCTTCTCTAATTCACGGAGAAGGTTCAGGGAGATTTGTAGCTCACCAAGTGTTCTACATTCTCTTTTTTTTTTACATATCACACATTTGTCTGATTTGTATGTTTCTGGCCTTCTCTGATTGAGTTTCTCAAACACTGGAAGCATATTGTTTATACACTTTATTTCAAAGAGCTGTAACGTATTTGATTTGAAGGTATGGTTTCATTGTCTAGTTCCACTTCTTATTATGTTATGCAGCATGAACCAAGATTGAGTGCTTTTTTTTTCTTGATGAGTTTCATTATGCGTATTATGTAAAAAAGCCCATTTTGCTTTCAATAGCACTCTCCTCAACATTTTGACAAAGGAACAGATAGGCTTTTCAACTAATTTACCTTCTCACATATATCTTATTTTGTGGCCTTTCATATATAATGTTTGTGGGTTTAGGTACTCCGTTGACTTGGAATCTTCTTTTGCTTTCAAATCTGCAAGATCATTAAATATATCGCCTGAGTGACTCTTGATCTTTATAAAGTGTGTATTGAGCTTTTTTGTTTTGATCATCTTTACAATTGTTGTTACCAGACCACAATTCTTAGTTTTCAACCAAGGTCTTATCTTGTCTGTTTCTAGGCCTCTTTTTATTGCCAATATTGTTGCTTTACTATCTGTCCTTATCTCTACTCTTCTTTTCTGGGGTACAGTTAGTAATGCAAATAATATTGCTATCATTTTTGCTCTTGTAAATAAGAACCACCTCTTTGTCACAACAGCTAGCCTGTTTCTGTAGTTTGAACTACTCTGCATCCCATTACTAAATTTTTTTCTTCCTTAGCAGTATCGAGTGAGCCATCTGCATGAAAAAATAAACTATCTAATTCTCTATTTTGTTCTAAACATTCTGCTATTCTAGATCTAATTACATTATCCTGAACTATTCTGTTAACTACAGTAAAACCATTTCCCAACATTTGTATTCTATACCTATTTTACTTTTTTCTTTTATTCTTTTCATTTCTTTTGCTTTAACAAGCACTTTCTCTTCCTTTTTA
>CAJVPY010005301.1:0-11602 GCA_910591965.1 Dentiscutata erythropus
CTATAAATAATTAAATCATTGTTACGAAAGTTCAAAACTTTTAATGAGCTGCTTAAATAATTTTAGGATTAGAGTATATTCACACAAAAGGAATCATTCATGCAGATATAAAACCTGAAAATGTATTAATTGACTCAAATGGACATTTAAAATTGATCAATTTTGGATTAGCCAAGTATGTTGTTTTAGATGAGAATGAAGAAAGATATAGGTCAGGAACAAGTCTATATATGTCTCCTGAGGTTATCTTATTCAAAAATTGGACTACAAAAATAGATATTTTGGTTCTTAGGATCTGTATCTTTGAATTCTTACTTGGATACATCCCATTTATTTATGGTAGTAAAATTAAGGTGTTTCAAAGAATTTTAGATCTTAAAATTCGATGGCCACCTGTTGATTGCATCCAAATGATACCTGATGCTGAATATTTGGTTCAAAATTTATTAAATCTTGATCCCAATAGACAAATGTCCATTAGGAAAATCAAAAGTCATATTTTTTTTTTAATAACATTGATTGGAAAATATTCATCAAGAATCTTCCTCAAAATAATAATAATTTAGATATTTTAAAATAATTTAGTTTAATTTTCATTAAATTTAGAAATTAATTTAGTTTAAATTTTTTTTTTCATTAAATATGTTTTTATATATATATCTATCTCTCTCTTTACTTTTAATAATAAATTTATTATATAACAATTTAAATGCTACTGTGTTTAATTTTATTATCTTTATTTTAATATGATTATTATTTTTTATTTATTGTATCAAGATGGAAACAACAAACCCATCTTAAAAAATTGAAAACATTGAAGGTAAGAAATATTTTGTAACATTTGCATTTAACTTTCTATAAAAACAGTAATAAATTAAATCAAGGAAATAATATATTATAGTATTATTATATTTTATAAATAGATCAATATAATTAGATAGATCTAAACATCACAAAACATTAGGTACAATTTATTATCTCGAGTATTCGATCTATTAGCATTTGATTTTGCTTTCAGAAATTACAGTAAGTATTAAAAAAATTATATTCACTTGATTCACTTTAATAATAATACTGATAATAGATACATCTCAACACTACTACTTAATTATACTTTTATAACTTTTATAGACTTATTCCAACATCTGTATCATATAATACCACTTGTCTAGTAGAGATTTGTATAATTTTTTTGCTTAGATCATTCTGCCTGACAAAATAAATGTAAGGTGTTAATTATAATAGAAAAAAAAAACAGGAAAAAAGAACAAAACAGAATTCTGGTTTGACATAATACTTCTGGTGAAGTAATCTGAAAGTCAAGCTACGGAGAAAAAGTTTCATATAGAGTCATGCCAACGAGTAATGTTTTGCATTTTCTTCATCAAGAATCAGCTGCAGGTCTTATAGTTATAGAAGAAATACTACATCCGCTATACTAGAGACAGTATAGATATCAAACTTTGTTCTAAACAACCACCATAGGTCATACAGACGCTGGATACTGTGGGTAAAAAAAATGAGCGTCCTTATTCTGGACCCCTGGTTCAGGGTGAAATTTATGAACCCCCGGGGTTCAGGCAAATTATTCTAGACCCCATCCTTTTTAGTAATAAAAATTTCCAAAATTAGGGACTAAGATTTGATTGGAAAATTTTGCGAAATAATTATCATTTTTTTAAAGTCATTTTTTATTTTTTCGAAACTCCAAGCAATATATATTAATATACCATAATATTTTTTTTTGTTCCAATTGCATTATTATTTAGCACTATTATTTATTACCCTCTTATTTTTATACACAAACTTTATTTATAACCCTTCTATTAAATATTTATATATTTATTTACAATTACAATCGTATATTAAATTAATTTAACCCTATATATTATAATTTTATTTTATTTTTAACCCCACTCAAAATCACTAATTTAGTAATCTAGATTCTCTAAAAATAAAAACTTGACCCAGCCACTTGAAAACTAGTAGAAACAATAAAACAAACGAAGTATTACCTGCCTTTAGTTCTATAAATCCCTCTTGAACCTTGAAATTATCTTTCTTTCTTGTCTAGATCTATAAAACGGTACTGCGTCACACGATTTAATTATAAAAACTGACCTAAAAATAATCGAAAAACAGTAGTTAGTGTCCATATACACGAAGAAACAATAAAATAAACATTACAATATTCCTGTTAACCTCCTTGAACTTTGAAAATACCTTATTATAATTTTGTTTTATTTTTAATCCTACTCAAAATCACAATCTATAAAGTAAAAACAGACGATTTAGTAATTTAGGTCCTCTAAAAATAATAAAAACATGACCCAACAACTTGAAAACTAGTAGAAATAATAAAACAAATGAAGCATTACCTACCTTTAGTTCTATAAACCCCTCTTAAACTTGAAACTACCTCTCTTTCTCCTTTTTGTCTGTGTTAACTCCATGAACCTAAAAAAAAAGATTATCAGCTTTAGGTGTAATAATTATTAAATATTTTAATTAGTCATGAACCCAGTGAAAAT
The DNA here is from genome assembly GCA_910591965.1 of Dentiscutata erythropus. Lineage (NCBI taxonomy): Eukaryota > Fungi > Glomeromycota > Glomeromycetes > Diversisporales > Gigasporaceae > Dentiscutata > Dentiscutata erythropus. Next base: position 2,532 of record CAJVPY010005301.1, read on the forward strand.
AAAGAAAAGGAACTAACCCCGCGAAACAATTTGATTCAAAAGAAAATATTCAAAACGAAAATAATAAAAATAATAATAATAACAAAATAAACAAAGATTATTTATTTGATGGGTTGTACAACTAAAATTTAACTTTGATATTTATAAATTAAGAAAGGGTCTAGACAAAATGACCTAAACCCCGGGGGTCTAGAATAAATGACCTAAACCCTGGGGTCTAGTTTAAGTTTTCTCATTATTTTATTTGTTAATATTTATCACATGATGATCATGTGTTCCTGATTTCGGTTTTCGAAAAATAAATTTTTATTTTGATTAACCAATTGTTGACCAGACCATTTCGAAAATAGCGATAAATAATAACAAAAATACATTCCGATATATTTTTTAAATAACAAATTACACTATGCGTGGCTACTCTAATCGCTAGTTTATATTTCAAAAAAAACAAAGACATGATTTAAAAGTTTTATGATTCGATTTTACAATGGTTACACGATTTTTTATTACTATGAAATTTCTTAAATTGTACTAGCGAGTTTACCAGACGTACATGGAAAGATGTGAATAATGTGTTCCAGAATTTGATTGAACACAGTAGTACATTTACTTTGCAAAAATAATTTGTATGATAAATGAAGATGCTGAAATTTGTTATATTACCCTCTGTACTTTGATTAAATAACGAAATAAATTATGCAAATCCAGCAACTTATTAATCTTATTAAGCAATATGCTTATATTTCTAATGTTGATACTACAAATGAAAAATTGTCAAAACTCATTAAAGGCGGTCTTTCAAGTTTGCACATAATATGTGGTAAATGTTATAAACAACCTTTGTAATTAAATTAGAATATTAATTAATTAACTTTGCTTCTAGATTTTGATTGCACAATGACAAAATATATCACCTCAAAGGGCAAACGCAATCTTGGTTCACACCATATTCTATCAGCAAGTTCATGTTTAACACAGGAAGTTTGTATATTATAAAGTTATAATTTATCACAAAGATTTTGAATTAGAAATTTTATTATACTAATAAGTGAAATGGACAATGATCTATCTTCTTTCCCGAAAAAGTATAAAGCAGAGGTCAAAAGACTAAACGATTATTATTCTCCATTCGAAACGAATATGGAAATGACTAGTGCAGAAAAAACACCATATATGGTTGAATGGTTGATGAAAATTCACAAACTTATAATAGAACAAAATATTCATAAGGATAAGATAAACGAAATGGTGGCGGAAAATGATGTAGAAATGAGAGATGGATTGGATTTATTGGCTGAAAAATGCAAAGTTGGAAACGTACCATTCTTAATATTTTCAGCCGGGCTTGGCAGTAATTATTGTTTCTCTCTTTAATCAATATTTATCTGTTTTATTTTTAAATTTCAATTCTTACACGAAAATATTACATTCTAAGATATAATCGAGCAAGTCCTCATTTCAAAGAATCTTTTCCATCCCGACAACATGTACATCATCTCCAACAAAATGGGATTTAACAAAGAAACTGGAATATTCGATCACTTCAAAGAACCATTAATTCATACATTTAATAAAAGTGAAGTTATGATCAAAGATAGCCTCTATTATAATACAGTTAAGAATCGAGGTAACATCATTTTAATAGGTGATTCTATTGGCGACTTACAAATGGCTAGTGGAATCTCACATGATATTTGTCTATCAATTGGTTTTTATAACAAAAATGACAACTTTTTTGATAAATATCAAGAAATGTTTGATATTGTAGTGACTGATGATGGACCAATGAATGTCATAAATTATATTATGGACGCTATTATTAAAACATAATTTGTAAAGTAATTAGAAATCTACAATATTATAAAAAAAAATAGAATAACAATGAACAAAATTAGAAAAAATATATGTAAATATTAAGCAATATATTTTTTAAATTAATAATTAATAAATTTTATTGAATTTCTGATTATTTAAATTATTCAGTGACCTAAATTCTACTAGAGTGATGCAAACTCACCTTAAATTTAACCTGTGTAGAGACTAGAAAGTATATTGTTAAAATGAAAGAATTGTTGGCATTAAAAATCCGTTGAGAAGAAATTTGTTTCACGTAAGACATCAGATATATTATGATCAGACTTGACATCTACTATCCACAGTATGGGTTTGCTATAGAAGTACAAGGTAAGCAACATGAGCAACATATAAAACATTTCCACAAAAATGAGGAAGACTTGAGAAGCAATTAATACGCGATCAACTCAAGAACGAATTATGCGAAGAAAACTGGATTGTTTTAAGGTATGTTTGGTACTACGAAGACCCATATGTCGTTATTCCAGAGCATCTTCGAGAATTGGGTCTTATTGAGTAAACTTAAAACTTTAAATGTGCATTTTAAAATTGACTACATAAAAAATCATGTGCCTTATTTTTTCGTAAATAAAAAATCAAAATCTGATACATATATTTATTAATATACAAAGTTAAAGGAATTCCATCTTGTGACACTATACTCCCTTACCGCGACCTCTTGTACTTCCTCTTCCCCTTCCCCTATTCGTTTCTTTTGAGATTTTGGATAAAAAATTTTAAAATGTCATAGCTTTTGGCCGATCTGGTGAGAATCCGGTTGCATATTTAATTTTAGGTTTTGCAACAATTTCTTATACCACTCGATCTTTTTAATAATGTTGTATCGTAAACATAAGAGTGTTCGGATAAGTCTAGGTACGTGTTCTAAATTGATAGAGGAAGTTGGGATAGTAAGAGCTGGAATTGTAAACGGTGAAAATAAGTACAAGTCGGGTCCAATAAATATCAATTGGCCAATTTCGATTTTATCAGCTACAATCAAGTAAACAAGAAGTGTATTAGATTTGAAGTAAAAGAAACACCTGCAGGTTCAAAAATATTAAAAAAAATTTTACCAAATCCTTGAGCCAGGAAAACACTCAACGTTTCACATACTTTTCACGTTGGTAACTCAGTGCTTATTATAAACTTATTAAAAGCAAAAACACCCTCATCCATCAACTTCTTTCTGTCTCCATTAACCTTATCCAGATCTGGTTTATTAGGACCTTCTAATACCTCAAACAAAAATAATGGGATTTGTCTGGGTCACTCAAAAAATTCCAACACACCATCGGCTTTATAACCATTACTTGGGACGTCTATCTTTGTATCGATATCTCGTTCACATGAGAAATACTTCAATGAGTCAATAAAAGAAAATGTAAAAAAAAAATATATGCTAATACGTGAGCTATCTATTGTTGCAGTTGGCACAGAACAATACGCAAAGTTATGTCAATCAGTCTCACTAATTTCATGCTCTCGTTGCACCACAACTGTATAACCCAATGTACTTACGATTCTCTTGTATTGTACGTAATACTTCAAAATTCCTCTCTATTCACTGTTAGGATCAAGCCACCACTTGCCTAACACAGCGAATAACAATTTTCAACAACTCAATAAACTCAATAACTGGCACAAGTGCAACCTGAAGGTGTGTGAGCAAGTGAAGTAAAAGTATCTTTATATAGTAACTTTATTTGCGAAACAACAGTTTATTGAAATTTATTACAGAACTTAGCAATAGAAATATTACAGGCTGTTGACTGTTTCTATAACTATTACTAATTTTATCTATGATTAAGATTATCATAGTTATTGAATTATTGTAATTATTGTAATAATTGTAAAAAAGGAAGAAAATATGAAAATAAAGAATAAAATGTAATAGAGAAATAAAGTGATAAAAAAATAAAAGTGTTAAATCCCCGAAGCTTGCCAAAAGAATCCGTCCCTTTTCATCCTTTATCCACTGGTTATTTTATACCTTTCCAATTTTGTTTTTCTTTTTGTTATCACGTCTAAACACGTTTTTCCCCTTTCTTCGAGGATGGCACATAAAGATGAAAAGGATGATACACAAAGATGAAAAAGATGATACACAAAGATGAAAAAGATGACACACAAGGTGATCTGTTATCTGAGATGGTAGCATACTCATCCAGGTGTCACTGTCATCTTTCTATTCTCCCTCGTGACCTTTGTAACCTTCTGCAATTCTTGTGCAGCATTCCCCATGGCATTCGTACCATCTCAAACATTTCTTCCTTCAAAGGGGAGCTCCTGCGATCCCATCTCCATAATCTACAGATCATTTCTCACCTGTAGGTTCAACTCACTGTACATTCTCACCAGTCTCTTGAATTCTTGTCTTGAAAGTTTACAGATCCAATCGGAAGTTACCAGCTGGAGGTTCTTTGGTTATAACATCCCAACTTCTTGGATAAGTATTCTTATCCTCTGCACTATCTGGTAGGTTCGCGCCCCATTTTGATGAGAGTGCCCTTGTAACTCCTGCTTTATTGATGCAGCAGTTCAGTTCTTCTGGAAGGCATGGACATAACCTCCGAGTCTTCTATAAGCATTCACTTGTTGCTTCTTCAGAACAGCTAGATCCATAGCCACTGAAAGTAGCCCTGCTACGTCATGATTAAGCATAGCTCTTGTCAGGTCATGCATTTCTGCTGGTGCGACTACCACATCCAAGGTATCTGGGAGCAGTATGTCATTCTCTTGTGGTGCTCCTTCATTACTCGAGAGTTCTACCAGGTTTATTTTGTACCTTTCTACCAGGTTTATCTCGCATCCTTCCACCATCAAATATGCTTCAGTGCCGTCTATCATGAGTTGTACCTCTCTGGAAATTTCGTTTAGTTCTCTACGCAATTTGTTAACTCGCTCAAGAAAGCTTTCAGGAAATTGTAGGTGGGTCATGTTGAATATTTCAGTAGTGGCGAGGAAAATTTCATGCTTTGTTCTTAAATTCAGGTATTCTCATGCACAGTTATTATCTCCTGTCATCTCACGTGAGATGAAACCTCCTTTGTTTGTAAGACTTTAAACGGCTCCTGTGTACAGGTCGATCGTTACGTATTTCTTCACTTATGGTTTGTAATATGTACGATCCATTGCCCAGGACACGATGGATGAAGTAAAGTCCCGTCCACCTGTTTCGAAACTTGTCGCCGTGTACGTTTTGTAGATCTGAATGATATTCCAGTACTATATTGCCAATTTTATACATCATTACTCTAATCCCCCCTATCGTAGACTCTCTTCTGTCTTGCTTGGGTATCTTTTATGTTTCCGGCGGCCTTGATTTTATTGTTTGCAAATGTCCCTATAATTTCGCTAACCCTTCTATTTATCAGGTCCTCATACTGATTTTTGTCAATTTCCGTAACTGGCCAAGTGACGACGTCAAGTTCTATGGGTAAGGTAGGGGCACGACCATAAAGTAAATAAAAGGGTTCATATTTTGTTGTTCTGTTCTTGATGGTTCGATATGCAAAAAGTGCCAGAAGTATCAACACGTCCCAGTCATATACTGTTTCTCCAACATATTTCATCAGGACTCTGCACAATGTCTGATTAAACTGCTCTGTTAATCCGTTAGTTTGTGGGTGGTATGCAGACATAAGTCTATGATGTGCTTCTATTATATCCACCAGGTTGGTTACTACCTAACTGATGAATACCATTCCTCTATCGAACAGTATTTCTCGCGGACATCTGTGACGGCATATAATCTTGTCATATAGGAACCATGCGACTGTTATCACATCCGCTTTTTCTATTGCCCTCGCTTCTGGCCACTTGGAGAAATAGTCTGTAGCTACTATGATATATCTTTTCATTGTGGACGTCAGTTTCAAAGGTTCCACAATATCTATCCCTAACTGATCAAACCCTTGTTCTACTTTGATAGGTCGTAATTCTTTGATTCTTGTAGGTTTGCCTTGGCATAGGCACACGTCGCAAGTCTCTACATAGTTCCTTACATCTGTACCTATCGTGAGCCAGAAATATCGCTACCTTGTTCTGTCTATTGTCAATTTTATGCTGAAATGTCTTGCATTCGGCACACTATGTATGTTGTATAATATTTTTGTTACGTTATCCTTCAATATTACCTACAATAGGCTACCATCCTTGTTTCGCTTGAACAATAAATTGTCTTGTACGATGTAATGATTCGCTTGTTGCCGTAATTGTCGTCGTTGCTCGCTTATCCAATTTTGAGGGAAAGTGTAATTAATTAAATATTCGATTATTTGATTGTAATTATTCGTATCCATTTCTGAAAGGTTTTGCAATCTTGCTGCGTATTCGAGTTCCTGTGTATTTTGTCTTGCTTAATACTTAATGCGGGATAAAGCGTCTGCATTGGTGTTGTTATGGGTATTATTGTTAACATCCATTCAACGGTTCTTTTAAGGAGTTTATAGTTCTTCCCCATAAGTACAAGACTTTCAATTTGGTTGTTCCTTAAATTTTAGAAGGTACCAGTTAGTTTTTAGATAGAACTAACAAACTAATATATATTGATACTATATATCACACCGATACTACACAAAAATGTATAAAATGTATAAAATGTATAAAATGTATAAAATGTATACCCAAGAGCTGGAATATAATAAAGAAACAATTACCGCTAAGCAATTATTCAAACTAGCTGGGCGTTCGAGGAAACCAAAAATATATAACCCCAAAACGAATCGTATAATTGCAATCGATGGACCAATATATAATAAATTGATACGTGGTGGATATGTGCATTGGGAAGAAGAAGGACTCTTGATTCCACCATCACCATTCGAAAATTATATTAACGGAGCAAGCACAAGGTACTAAGAAATAAAAATAAAATACTATACATCATGACTTGTAAAGTCGCCCCTAAGGGCCTGATTATAGCCTAAGTCTTCACAACTCGAAGCTATAAATTTTTTCGTTATATTCTATGTATTGATAAATTTCAAATCAACAGATGTGTACTATATACCTGATATATATCAATTATTTTTTCGAGGATTTCCTTAAGCGAAGCTATATCCTCCTTGATGCCTGCTATATTTTACACAATCTTATTTCGCAGAGCTACGGATTCCATAATCTTTAGCCGAACTCGTGCCTTATTCACATCTATTTTCTGATAGAATTACATTAACCACGACCCATTCAATTTTTAGGCATAGCTATACTGACCCGAGATAATTAATTTCGATTTGAAAAAATATATTTTATGGTGTATACAACCTAAAGAATTGTTCATAACCTACTCGACTTACTATAACATTCAACCATGTTAGCTATCGCAACAAAAATCGTTGAGAAATACAATCTCAGCTCCAAAACTGACCCATCTGAACTTAGTCAATATACCTCTGAGTTTCTCAAAAACCTTACGGATGATAGAAAAAGGGGTCAAGCACGAAGACGTCTTCGGGATGGCTTTAAATTTAGTAGTGAGCAGGTAAGTATATTGATACCTAATCAGAGAAACGGGGTTAATAAAACTATAAATATCGTCAAAGATAGTTGCAGAATAGCTATAGCTTTACCTCCAAAAAATTTGGAAGAAGAGATTATCAGAGAGATAGCAAAACGAATCTTGCAGAATAGATATGGGTTTAGTGAGAATCAAATAAATGCATTATTCTCTATCCAGAAAAATGAAAATAAGACCAAGCAGAACGTGCCCTGTTCTACAGTAAACATTGTTATTTCTAATCAGGTCCTACAAGAAACTATTGGAGAAATGACACATCAGTTTTTACAAGATAAGCTTAGTATTAGGGATATAAGAGCTGAAATTTATGCCTTAACCCTATCAGTATTAAATGCCAATGCTGGTTCATCACATCATTCACGGCTTCGGAGAGAATTAAGAAATATTGGTATTTAACCTCAGATTATCGAGGCCACGAAATTTTCAGATATTACAGAAGATGCTAACAAAATTCAAATAGACAATCAGAAAAAGGCTAAAACCATTGATTATCCAGATGAATTTACATTAGAATCAGTCAAAGAAAGATTAGATGCGTATGATTTAAAAACCTCACCCAATTATCAAGCTCTTGTTGATGTTATGGTGATGCTTTGTATTCACCCTGTTGAACTTATAACTTTACGTATTACAGATGCTGGAGTAACAGGTTATGCAAAGAACAGGGGTTAACCAGATATCCCTAGAAAATTTAGATCTATGGAAAAGAATCAAGAACGAGCCAAAGAATTACTAACCTGGATACAGAATGCTATATCTTCTGATCGAATGGGGGACCCAGGTAAGCCAGGAGCTAAATGGTTCAATAGATTTTTAAAAGGTTATGATTTAGTTCCTAAATACTTATGTAAATTAGGAGCAGTTTATACTGTAGTAACGAATGGAGCGAAAAATATAGCCCATGCTTATACAATTACTGGGGAAGCCCTACGCCACAGCTCTGATAACCATGCTTCTCCAGTACAAAATTATGTTGTAGTAAATTATCGCAGAAAAAATCAATCTCCAGATCAGGTGAGACCATTTCAAATCTATGATACAGATTAATAGATTAGTAATTAAACAAATCAATCTTTATTGTGTATTGTATATTCCCAACGATACCCTCCAGCTTGAGATCTAATACCTTGACATACTGCACCAATATTTTGACTTTTGATTCCAGTTATATGCTCTGCCTCTTTTAATGAAAGAAATTCTTGAGTAATTCCATTATCAGAAATTTGCTTAACTGTACGTTTGTAACCATTCCAAAGTTCAAGACATACAGCATGTTGCATATTTTCTTTTTGTGTACACCATTCAAGATTCGAAACTCTATTATTAGTGGAGATTCCATCAATATGGTTTATATAATTTTTACCTTGCTCTTTCAGACAAAAGACCGTTGCTACTAAACGATGAACTATATATTTTTGATATCTACTACTGACCCGAAAATACCTTCCACTTAATGAGCCTTGTGTAATTATACCATTTAATAATTTGACTCTACCTAAAGAGGATACTTGAATTTTTTGCGAATCAAATTCTATTTCTTTCCATTCTTCATTAGGATCAGATTGTATATAATCATCATAATACATCCAAGCCCATCTACCAACCATATTTCATTTTCCTCTACAACACGTGGCAATATTTCTTCTACTAATATTAAGTGTAATACCTGTGAGTTTTGCCAAATCCCAAATCTGAA
>CAJVPY010005302.1:0-11598 GCA_910591965.1 Dentiscutata erythropus
AAAAATTAAAATCGATTTAAAAAAAATTAAAATTGATCATTAAAAAAAAATCAAAAAATAAATATTGATTTAAAAAACCCCCAAATTAAATTAATAATAAGTAAGGAACCTAACATATAAAGACTTCCTTGCTTTGTATAATCTTCAACACAGCCAGTTAAAACAAATAAATCGAATCTAATTCAACATACCTAACTAGAATAACCTAATTCAACTTATCAAAAAACCGGTTAAAACAATCAAACCCCTTGCTAGAATAGCATATTGAATCTAATTTAATATACTAAAGCAACTGGCTAAAGCAATCTACTTAAAATTACTAAAGTAGCCCGGCAAGAATAAATTGAAACACCTCAACATACTAATAATCCGGTTGAAATAGGTTATTTCAATTTTCTGATCCAAGAACATTACTATCAAGATTTAATGTTGCTAAAAAGATTTCCTTCTTCTGATCCAAGAATGTTACTACCAAGATTTATTGGATCCAAGACTATTATTGAGATCTAATATCATTAAGGAGTTTTTGCAAAGTGCATTAGCTAATGCTTTTCCTCTTTTGGATCCAAGATTAATACCACTAAGATTCAAATCTTTTAGTGTGGTATTCTTACAAAGTGCCTTCATTAGTTCGTTTATATGGCTATAATATAAATTCTAGACTTAGCTAAAATAAGCGAGTTAAATCTAATTTAACATGCTTAAGTAGCCTGTCGAAAATAAGGATCAAAGTGAAGAAGTTAACCTTATCGTTATCGTTATTTGTGCTTAAAAAAAAAAAATTTTTTTGATAATCCCCAGATTGGCCAGATTTGATCTAAATTCGGGGATTGGATCAATTTCGGTTCGATCCCGAATCAATCCGTGATTTTTGATCCAGTTCGGAACACTAATCACAATAAGAAAAGAATTAATGAAGGGTCTAGTCTTGAGGTAAAGATGGGATAGTATCTGCACACTGTTTGATGAAGCAAGAGACATTAGCAAGTATGTCCAAACTATTTTACTTTATTATCGACGACAGTTCTACAAGCATATTTGGAGTTTCTGCTGCGAGATAGTTGCCAACTGGGAAAAAAGAAATAAAATAACCCAGGAAAAAAAAGAAAAAACAAAGAAAAGAAAGCCGAGACCGAACAACAAATCGAACAAGAAAAACAGAAACCCGCAGAGTTCCAAAAATAGCAAGAAAAAAGGTAAAAGAGTAAAAAGAGAAGTAAAGAAGGGAAATCTAGAACTTATAAAGGAGAGAGAAAAAATAGTTGAAGAATGGATCTTTTGGGGTAATAAGCCAGCATGATCTTCGCTAGGCAAAGTGCGAGAGAAAAGTTAAGCAATTCTGACACGGTATACAACAGCCAATTGATGACCAAGAGGGTATCAATATACAATACAAAATCCTTAGTAAGTTAAAGATCCTGAGAGAAATGAACAGTTGTTATAGCAGGTTGTATTGGGTAAATACCTGGTAAGTCTTTATTAGATTAGAACAATACACTATAAGAATGTAGTACAATTGTATAATAGTTATATAGTAGTTCATATAAATAAAGACAGGATCGCTTAAAAAAAAATAAAAATAAAAATAAATAATAATCATATAAGTCATCAGAGGGATTTGAATCTTTGACATGCTCACCCTCAGGAGATATTCTTTCTAGTTTAAAAAGTTGTTATTACCAACATTGTTTTCTATATTATTTTGAGTCATAATATGGTTATTATTCTCATAATAATTTAGAAAGTTTTGTTTTTAATTATTATTATTATTATTTAAAGAAGGTTTATTTTGAATTTGATTATTATTATTATGAGGTTGGTTATTATTAGACTGAGATCAATTATTGTAATTATTATTATTTATCAAAGGCTGAAAATTATTATTTTGAAGTGGTCGATTGTTGTTATTATTATAGTTGTTTATTGGTGGTTGTTGATAAGGGGACATCTATAAATAATGTTATGTTTGAGGGAGGGAGGGGGTCCCCCAAAATATAACAATTTTTCAATATTTAGAGGGGAATTCTCCAAAATATAACATAATTTTTTTATAAAAATTTAGCTAAACTTTGATTCAGTGGTTTAAATTGGATGATTTTGGTACCATTCGAATCGTCTCGAGAAGAGGATTTGAATGGTACCAAAATTATTTGATTTGGATCACTGAATCATGTTTCATTATCAAAATACTATTGGTTGTTATGTTTTTTTATAAAATTACTATAAAATCAATAGTATTTTGTTAATAAACTGTAATTTAGTAGTCCAAATGAAATTAATTTAGTACCATTGGATTTGTCTCATAAAGACGAATCGAATGGTATCAAAATCATCCAGATTGGATCACTGAGTCATAGTTTATTTAAGTTTTTGTAAAATTTTATATATAAACATAAGGATTTTTGAAATTTTTTTATATAGTCTAGAGGGGTTAAGAGCTACTGTATAGAGGTATATAACGTTATTTATAGATGCCCCCTAATTGTTGTAATTGTTATTATTATTTAAAAGGTAATAATTGTTGTTATTATTGTTATAATTGTTATTTTGCCAATTATTATTTGTTTGACAATTTCTCGTAGTATGGCCAATTTGATTGCAATTTCCACAAGTTGGAGCCCTATATTGGCATTTTCGACAATTATTATTATTATTATTGTTTCTATTTTGATTATTATTAAAGTTTTGAACAAGTTGTTGGTTATTTGAAGATTGAAATTAGAAAGGTTGAACAAGATTTGTAGATTTTAGCTGTTGAATTACTTCAAATATTATTTCTTTGGCTTGAGTAGCTACAATAGTTTGGATATCTATATGATTTGAAGAAGTGCTATAGTATTGTGGTTGTAAAGATACAGACAACATAGAGTAAGCTAATAGACTATTGCCTTTAGAGTAAGCTACTTCAATAGCTTTAGCTTTATTATATGCATTGAATAAACTTGCTAGCATAGCAAATTCAAGAGGAATATAAAATTCAGTTCTAAGTTCATCAATAAATTGACAACATTTGTCAGAGTTAGGATAGTTTTTTTCAGGATCTACTTTCTTCCTCAATTCTTCTAAAGCAAAGTAATAATCTTCTATAGTCTTACCAGATTTTTGTTTTTTATTTCTTAATTCATAAAACTATTGGTTTACTTTATATAAACTTCGAAATTGAGCTTTGAATAAAAGACAAAATGATTTTCTCATAATGCTATTATTAGTTACATTATGCCAACCTCTTACTTTATAATATCAAGTGAGAGCAACACCTTTTAAGTAGTTAAGGACTATTTCTAATATTCTTTTATCTGAAATTTTATTGGCTATAGTAGCAGCCTCAAATGCATCCAACCAAGCAATAGGATTTTCATTTTTTTCTTTAAAGGTAGAATATTCAACAATCTTTACTTCTTTAGTATTCTTTTTTTTTTCTAAAATGATAGTTAATCCTTTTAAAAGTTTTATTAATATTTCTTTAGAATTTGGTTTATGTTCTTCCTCTTCTTTTTGTTGTTTTTCTTTTGGTTCTAATAATGTTCTATGACCAGGTTCAATATTGTTTGTTGAAAGATCATCATAAATATTTATTCTAGAAGAGGTTCTACTCCCTCTTTTAGCTTTATTATTATTATTTTCGGCATTATTATTGATTATTATTTGAGGTTGGGTTGGTCTTTGCCGTGTTGAGATATATTTGGTATATGTAAGCTAGTGATAGATAGAGTATAATTCTGAAAACTGTGAGTTTCTTGCCAAATAGTAGATAAATCTGCAACAATGAGATTAAACTCTTTTGTCAAATTGTAATTGTAATATTGAATATATGTAATTAAATTTTCTAAAGCTTGTTCAAATTCAGCACTTTTTGCGTTTGCTTTTAAATATACTTTATAAAAGAGACTAGTAGTATTTCTGTTATATGCTTCTGCATTATAATTTTTAGAAAACCAAGACCAAAAGTGATGAAATAATTAGAGATAGATTTATTTTCTAAAGGATAGCAAATTAAACAACTAGAGTCAGGTTTCCTTCTAAGTTTGTCTCGAGAGAAATATCTGCTAGTTTGATGAACAAAGTCATGATTGTGAATTTGTTGTCAATAAGTTGTAATATTCATAAAATATTAATTAAGGTAGGTAGTAAATCCTTTTTGTTGATGAAATTTAAAAAGTTCCTTTATGCTGTTGCTAGAAAATGTTCTCTGTTAAATCTCTTGTTCGTAGCAATTTAAGTTAAAAAATTCAGCCGAAGTATAAAAATGAACTTTTGGTTGTAGAGATTAACAATTAGGTAGTTGATAAATAGTACCAGTTAGATTATCAGGATTAGGAGCTTCAAGATAATATACTGGAGTATGAGAAGTATTAAAGTATTGATCAACTATTCTTTCTTGATTCAATATGTTTTAGTTTTAGAGATTTTACTATTAGCTCAAAAAAATGAGAATATTCAAAAAAAAAAGAGGTTTGTTTAAAGAATAAAGAGATATTAGATTGAAAAGAAGAAATAGCAGTTTCAATTTGTTAAAAAAGTTCAAAGTATTATTTGTTGGTAGAAAAGTATTTTCAAGCAAAATTAAAGTTTTGTTGAGAAAAAGTTTGCATATATAGAAAAGTTATAACACAATAACTTGAAAGTCAAAAGACTCAATTAATTGTAGTTATAAATAGAAGTAAGATATAAAAGAGAAATAATATCGTTTATAAAAACTTAACAAGTATGAAAGTAATAAAGGTAATCAAAGTATAGATTTAAAATAGAGTAAAAGTAATTCAACAATCAATAAGATATTGTAAAAAAGAAACAACTAATAAATAAAATAATTTGCAAGATAAAACAAAGAAAAGTAAATTAGAAATCATATATAAATACAAAAAGTTTTTGAGGTCCTGTCATTGTTACCAAACTGTAATATAGTAGACTTTGGTGACAGTAAACTATATTACTTGACTTAGTGTTAAGAGAGTAAGAAATATGAATAACATAAAATAAACACTAAAAGAAACTAAAGATAAAACTAAAAGAGCTAAAAGTGAAAAATATATCAAGTATATAAATAAACTAATAGAAATAACTAAAGAAAAATATAAAGAAACTAAAAATAAAAAAAAAACAATAAAAAGACAACAATTCCACTATAAAAGAAGATAACAGAATATAAAATATATATAAAGTAAGTATTTCACAAGATAATATCAGTTTATTAGATAAAAAGAAGAAAGTACAGGAGACCAAGTCTACCCAAGCCTTAGGTAAAAAGGCCGGGTTTATATAGGCTTGGTGCTACAGAAAAGGAGAAAATCAACAAATTTTCAAAAATTTTTTTTTTACACAACTCAATTTAGAATAATGTTAGGATCATTTTTTACTTAAAACAGTTTTATTAATAAAATTTTGTAGTATAGCTCTTTAAAGTTTGTATTTTCTTATGATTTATTATAAAATTTATAACATAAAAATTGATCTTCTGAAGATCTTTTATTTTGTTGATTTCTCCCTTTTTTGTAGCACCAAGCCTATATATCTTTTACAGTCTTAAATAATTACTAATTATAGTTTGTATTATTGTACTATTGTGTCAAAGAGACTTATCAAAGAGACTTGTCAAAGAGACTTGTCAAAGAGACTTGTCAAAGATACTAGCTAATAAGACTAATCAAAGAGACTAACCAATAAGACTAGCCAAAAAGACTAGCCAAAGAAACTAGCCAACAAGACTTAATTACTCATTAACTATTAGTTAAAATGAAAAACTATAAAAACTATACTAATAAAACTAATACTAAGGATTTTATTGGTTAAATAATATTTGTACTACACTTAGTAGTTACATATAGATAAGTAATAGAAAATTTAAAGTACTAATATAATATTAATATAACAATATACTTGGCAAAAATTCTTGACTTAGTATGTGTTTAAGTATTTTCTTTGTCTATTCCCTTTTAAATTCTGTGAGGTCCACTGAACTTCTATTTTTGTATGTTTAAAATTAGCTTTCATTTCTAATTTGTTTATCTTTGTCTAAACACATCATTATTGTTTGTAATTTTCTTTGTTTCTACTATACAATAATTTTCTTTGTCCTGGGAAAATTATCTTTATTTTTCTAATTTTATTTATATTCGTATTTTCTGTGTATTTTGTTTCTTAAAATTCCACACACCAATTTTCTTTTTCTTGTACAGTCCTTTCTATTTTTCCTTTCTATGTTTCTTTGTTAAAAACTTTCTTGTCTAATACTCTGTTCTTCTTTTTCTTTTAGCAATAATTTCTTATTAAATTTTCTTGTCTTTCTGGACTTTGCTTTTTGCTTTTCCATCAAAAAGTAAATATACTTTTTGGGCTATGTGCTAAACTTCATTGGCTTTACTCCTTCGGGGCAATCACTGGCCTTCTATGTCTGAGTAAGCTAACAGTCCTTTATGCTTGGACGATTGATTTTCTTCATGACTTGCATGATTGATTGTATAGCCTCAGTGGATATTTTCTTCTTTGTCTTTTCCCTTTTCTTTTTCTTTTTTTATACTTCCGTCTTTTAAGTGTATCTATCTTAGAAAAAGCATTCTTTTTCTGCATTTAAATCTAAATGCCATGCATTGCATATAGCCAATTCATTCCATTCATAATTCGGAGTTTGCAAAACCAGATTGCAAATCTACAAGCTCAGGTTCAGGAGCATGATCCGATAGAGCTTGTATGGCTAAATTACTAGCATAAAATGCAGATAGCAAGGTTGCAAGAAGAGAGAAATAGGCTTCAGGTGCGGGTGACAGATTTGAAGACAGAGATAGGGGATTTGGAGTTAGAGATTGAGGCGTTGTAGTATATTGTAGAGAGTAGTTCAAGTTTTAGTTTGGTTGAGTTGGTAGTTGTTCTGGTTCTTCTTTGTTCTATGTTTATTTTTCTTTCTTTTTCCTTAATAAATTTTTTGGGGTTTAAATTCTAAATCTAAAATAAAACTATTTTTTTAATATAATTATTTTATGTTTAATAAATTAATAAAATAAATTTAATAAAATATTCTAAACTAATAAAATTCTAAGTCTTTTGTTTATTGAATTTTGAGAATAATTTGTGGTTCCTATTCTTGCTATTCATAATATTTTAAAGTCTATCACCAATATAATATTGTTTGAAATTTGAGTTTGCTATTTCATTAGGATAGTTTTTAATAAACTTGTTTGGGCTGTTTTTGTATCTAATAATTTATATAAATAGACTATATTTTGTATTGTTCGTACATATTTTTCAATTAATCTCTACAAACATGTCTCAACATTTTTCCCAATAAGAATTTGATAGTAGTGATGATAAAAATAATAATACTACTTATTATTATAATAATAATAATAATATTAATTATAACAATAGTAATAATAATAATAATGTTCTGTAAGTATATACATAGTAAAAGAAATAAATAAAAAATAACTAAGCAACTAATTATCTATTTATATTTATAGGTGGTTGCAACAGCAAATAAATGATCAAGCTGCAACTATTGAAGAGCTTAACCATATGGCTCTTAATCATTTACAACAGTTTGTTCTTCGAGAACAAAAACATGAGACTCTTATAGAAGAGCGAGATAGATATCGATCTTGGTTTGAATATTAAAATGCTGCTTTTCGAAATTTACTTCATCGGCTTGAAGAAAAAAGAAAATATAATAAAAGAAGAAGAATAGAGGAAGAAAAAAATGAAAGAGGAAAAAGAGAATAGGGTATTTTTGTATATAGATTTCTTTAGAATTTTTTTATTACTTTGGCAAGTCTAGATATGACTTGGTCTAGCTATCTTTATAGTTGACCCTACGCTACTAGTGTCACAGAACCTCCATAATTCCTATACGGGAATCATGTGTATCCATCTGGAATCCATTGCCTGCCATTTCTCTGGTTCTCTCATTGAGGCCTAGATCCGACTACCTGCACGACACTTTGAAGAGATCGAAACACCTTAATATTAGACTGGGATTTCACCAGCCAATCCAGTGGCACCACGAGTTCTTGTAGTATCTTCTCAGACTTTGGCCTCACAGTACATCTCATGACTTCGGTTATTCCAAATCGGGGTTCTAACATGCCTCGCTTTACAGCCACAACTTTTTCGGAATAACTATTCTCTGAATATGTCTATCCATAGATGTCCTGAGTTCCCTGTACCCGCGGTGTTTCACTTTTATATTTGGGTTTTCATTATTTCGCCGCTGGGAGAAATTGAACCGGCAACCGTCCGATTTGCAACCTGGGAGCATAACCGCTATGCTATCGACCCGCAGATCTAGAATCTTTTTTTTGTAAATGTTAACAAATAAATAGATAATAATAAAATTTTGCTCTTTTTTGTTTGCTTTAAATAACAATATTAATAAAATAATAAAAAAACTAGTAATTAATTGTTTTGTCATTCCTAACCAATAAGATTATCAGATTTTAAGCATGTTTCATTTATTATAGTTAATAAGACGTACATGATATAATTTTCAAATTTTAAGAAATTTTTTTTCATTAATATCAACAACAACAACAGCAACAACAACAACAATAATAATAATAAAATAATAATAATAATAATAAAAATAACAAAATAAAATGCCTCGAGTTCATATTTCTTGTGCTATCCAATGTGCCAAATGCAGTGGTAATGAGGCTCTCTATAAGGCTTTCATCGAAGTTCAAGATCAGAACAGATGGTAAATATTCATCAATTTTTAGATAAAATATTAATATTATTAATCTATTTTTAGGTTGTTACGTGAAGTGAGATCCTTGAGAAAATGAATCATTGTATTAGAAGAAATTTGATTTTGAAAAGCAGAGTCAGTAGAGAAAAATTGAAGAAGAAATGAAAAGCATTGGAGGGTTGTTCAGGAAAGAAATCAGTTGTATGTTCAAGTTGCTGCATTAGTAACTTGTATGAATAGTAGTTCAGTAAATTTAGATAAAGATTTTGATCTTTAAAAATTAAATTTTTCTATTTTCTCTTTTTGTATATATATATTTTTATATTATTACTTTACTTTTTTGTTAAATAAAAAAAAATAATAATAACAATAAAAAAAAAAATCAATTATTTGAATACTTCAACTAAGGGCCATATTGAACTTGGTACCTAGCAGGTAGCTCATTTAGCCAGTCTTAAACCTGGGTCTGCAAATGGTAGCTCTCCACCATAACTATTAATCCATAATCCAAATGATACTAATTTTAATATCACTCCTTATAGATATTAATAGAAGTACAATTATATATTAATTTTTCTTCGAATTTCTTTAGAAAAATTATGCATGTCTATATAGATGTCGAGCTGAGTATCATAGTTTGATGGAGATTCTATAACATTTAATTTCAAATACTCTTTTCATAAATAAAATTCAAATGTTTTAGAGTTTTCAAGTTTTTGTCTTTTTACAATATTTACAAACTTATCATTAGACTTTTAAAAAAAATAAAAATAAAAATATAGTTATAAGAAGAAACTAAGAAACAAATATAATAATAATATAATAACTATGTAGTAAGTTATAAGGATAAATAATAATATATATAGTTATAGAAAGTAAAAATTAAAAAGAAATATATAATAAGTAAGAATAAATAAAAAAATAATTATATATATAAACAATTTATAATAAAAAAAAATTTAATGTTAATAGTATTAGTAATTTGATTTCCGGGTATAAGTTCCAATTTTTCAAATGTTAAGTTTTATTTCTCCAGTTGATATTAATATTTTTTTTCTTCTTTAAGGTCTTCCGATATTATCTAGCTATTACTTTACAAGATCTTTTCTAATTAGGGCATTGGGTAGATTCGATATCCTTTATTTATTGGTAAGTCTCATAATATCACTTATGTGATTTGATTTATATATTTATACTTCGAAATTACTGATCTAAATCTTTTTTTTTCTCTTGCTATTTTACTTTTACCCTTACTTCAACTTTGTTTTACTTCTTTTTCTTTACTATTTTCTACCCCTTATTTATTAATATTTATTTCTTTCATACTCTTTCTTTTCCATGCTAGATTAGATCTTGATTGTTGATCACTTCTTCATCATGTTGGTGTCTTTCTTAACATGGTAACCTTCCATGATCAGCTTGGTATGTGGATCTCAAGCTTTGTTTTACTTTTCTTTCAAGTTGGCTTTTGTTAGTTATTTCAAATTCTTCTAAAGTAACTCTCCTTTTCTAGTTACTTTCAAATTGAGATTAGGTTCTGGTTATTGATTACTTCATCACTTTTCATCATGTTGATGTCTTTTCAAGTTGATCATAGATTATTACTCTTTCAAGATAGTAACTTTCGTATACAGTTACTAGTAACTTGACAAGTAGATCTCAAGTTGGTTTTTCTTTGGTAAAGAATTAGTTCTGAGATTTTAATATGAAACTTAGATCGACTTCAATCTTAGTTGCTTTCGAAAATAAAAGCTTTCTTTCATTTATGTTTTCTTTTATTAATTTAGTTTTCTTTTCTATTTCAGTGGGCTATTGAGAGCTCTTGTAGATTTTTGTTAAAGACTTTTCATTTTCTTAAAGTCTTTCTTATCAATACTTAATGGTGCAGTATCAATAATAGATTTCATCAATATTCAATAGAGCAATATTGATAATAAGTATTTTAGATTAGATAAAGATAAATATAGTTCTCTTTTTGTCTTGTATATTCTTTTGCCTTCAGTTTTTCTTTTCTTGTATTGGTGCTTCTCTTGTAGGTTCAAAGTGGATATTAAACCTTCCATACAGCATTCTAGTTCGGTAATCAACAAAAATTTTTATTACAGGTCAAGCATGTGAAATTCTTTTTAGCAATCATTTTGATCTTCTAATAACTCTAGTAGATATTTCCTTTGTTGAAGAGCCTCAATTGGAGAAATCGTTTTCTTGGAATTGCCAGTTTCAAGCCTTGGTATTCGAAGTATATATAAGTTTCAACACAAATAATTAATCTGGGATTCGGTACCTAGTAGCTATAACAAAAATATAATACTAATGATAATTCCATTAATAATACCAAGTAGTACTATAACTCCAAATAATTTTGATTTTTAACACCAGAGAGTACTATAACTCCTAATTAATCCACACTAGGATTAATTCTAATAAAAAAAATAATACTAATAAGTTTTATACATACCAGGACACGTTTTTATATCATGTTTTACGAGCAGGCTTGCCCTTTGCATAATTAAAGTCTCTTCAGCATACAGCTTATCGGCAGGCTCACCAACTAGCTTTTTTGCATAACAGCTTATAGATAGTGCCACCTTACTAATATCTCTTTAGTATATAGCTTACTGGCAGAGTTACTAATTCAAAAATAATTCAATGATTTTAAAGTAAAAAATAATAATTTTTTAATTGAGTAATCTAACAAATAATGGTCCAAGGTAATTCATATCAAGGTGATTTTCGTTAATTTAGATAAGTAATTTATTTTTAGTCAACTTCTATTATTTCATACTCCAGTTTTTTTTTATTAAGCTTTTCATCATAGTCTTGAAAGTCTTATCGTGAGTTTGTACTACATCAGCGAAATATATTAACGTAATTTTACGTAAGTTATTACGGCCCGAAATATTGCGCAATAATTACGGTCT
>CAJVPY010005303.1:0-11596 GCA_910591965.1 Dentiscutata erythropus
TATCTCTACGAGTTCTTGACCAAATTCGATGAAAATTTTTTATTTTAATTCTATAAATCCATAGAATTTAAATAAAAGAATTTTCATCAAATTTGGTCAAGAACTTGTAGAGATATCTTTGATGAAAGTTTTTTTTTCATTTTCAAAACTATATATTACAAAGAAGCTGTGTCGAAATTGTTTACATGAACTTTCATCGAAGATATCTCTATGAGTTCTTGACCAAATTTGATGAAAATTTTTTTATTTTAATTCTATAAATCCATAAAATTTAAATAAAAAAATTTTCATCAAATTTGGTCAAGAACTTGTAGAGATATCTTTGATAAAAGTTTTTTTTCATTTCCAAAAACGTATATTACAAAGAAGCTGTGCCAAAATTGTTTACATGAACTTTCATCAAAGATATCTCTATGAGTTCTTGACCCAATTCGATGAAAATTTTTTTATTTTAATTCTATAAATCCATAGAATTTAAATAAATCAATTTCATTAAATTTGGTCAAGAACTCGTAGAGATATCTTTGATGAAAATTTTTTTTCATTTCCAAAAACATATATGTATTACAAAAAAGCTGTGCTGAAATTGTTTACAGAAATTTTCATTGAAGATATCTCTATAAGTTCTTAACTAAATTTGATGAAAATTTTTTTATTTTAATTTTATGAATCTATAGAATTTAAATAAAAAATTTTTATCGAATTTGGTCAAGAACTTGTAGAGATAATATTATTAAAAGTTTTAAAAGTTTTGTATTATTTGATATTATAGAAATTTTTAGAACCACATGTAATAATTGATTTTCACATAGGTTACACAAAAAATTTGTACTTGAGTTTATATGAAAAATGATTTATGTTTACCCTACCCTTAAAGTGTTTATTGCTTTAGTTTTGAAGTCAGGTTTGATTGTACGGCTTTCTTCATTTTCTAAGACCTTTTCTTCGATGCTTCTGAACTATTTGGGCACTTTGCTAGCAGCTTTGCATTGTTTATATTGCTTGATTTGTTTCTATGTAAGCAATTTGCTACCTGTTTCATTACATAATTGCTCTAATACAAAGATTCCTGCCTTTTTTTCTTGAATAAAGCTCTTAATCTGTTTTGGCTCTAGCAAGTTTACTATCTCAATACCTTTTTCTGTAAGTTTGAGGCTTTTTTCCATCTCCTCTGATCTAAAATTTGTTTCACCTCTGTCACGATTTTGTAGATTAAGTTTTGCTTGAGGTGTATTTTCCTCAATCTTGCTAGTTCCAGACCTAGAATGCATCTTGGGCTTTTGCAATCTAATTGTGCTTGCCGAATTCTGATCCACATAGCTTCTCTAAGATTACCTTGGCTATTTATTCGTTTCCTGAACTCTGTTACATGATGTGCCATTTGGTTTTGCCAGATTGTTTTTAGCCCTGCTATGTTTTTGTGTGCTAGTATAGCATTGGCTGATGTAATAGCCAGATCAGATTTATTCTTTATCAGCTATACCAGAGGGCTCTGGTCGCACTGTTCTCTTAAAAGGACACTATGTTGTAGCCTATACTTCAATCTCGGCAGGAGTATTCTGTTGTTAATATAAATTATCTGTGCTAGTATTAAACTTTTCCTTGCTAATGCTTTTATTATTGTATTAATTTCTTTTCTAGCAATGTCTAGTGTATGGTGCTGGCTAGATTTCTTGGATAGCCATACTCCCAGAAATCTTGTTGGTTCGTTTGACTTTTTCTCAATCACTTTTTCTTTTGTTGGTCCAATTTCTATGCATCTTGACTCTCGCTTTTTTTTTCCCCCTCCAATTACCAAGAGCTCTGATTTTTTGCTATTTATTTTGATATTATTTAGTTTGTAAAATTCTTGTACGATCTCAATTGTTTCTTCTAGCTCCTGCTTACTATTTGCTATGAATGTGATGTCATCTGCATAAGCGATAACTAGAATCCTCAAACCTTGTTGATAAGTTCTAAGATCGTTTGGCCACTGTACTTCTATTCTATAACCTTGCTTAGAACTTTCTTGTATTTCAGTTAGCAAAGGGTTATAAAAGATTCGCCACATCAGGGGGGATATTACTTCTCCTTGATCTATACCATTGCCTGCTATGAATCTCTCTGTCATACCAATACTCATTAAAACCTCCATCTCTCTGCTTTTATATAAGCTTAAAATAAATTGGACTGTCGTTTTAGAAAGTTTAATACATTTCATAGCTAACTCTAGCATTTTCAGTCCTACTGAATCATATACTTTTTTTATATCCTGAAACATCATCCATAGTTCTTTTTTCTTTTCTTTTGCCTCTTCTATTAGATAACCTAGAAGGTGTATAGGTGATGCAGTACTTTCACCTGGCAGGCCTGCAAAGTTCCTTCTTTTAAGTATTTTTTTCTCTTCTATAACTTTGGTTAGTCTGTTCATTACAATTCTCATGACTGTCTTTCTAAAAGACTATAGGAGTAAGATCAGTCGGACATTGTTGAGCTTGTAATACCATTTTTTTGTTTTAGATATTGGGTACAAAATATCTAGCTTCCACTTCTTTGGTATTGTGCCAGACTTTATACAAACTGAGGCGAGATTTAGAAAGAACCCTCTTGCGATTTTTCCTGCCCCTTTGATTAAAGGATATGTGATTCCAGATGTCTCTGGGGCAGACTTAGCTTTGACTTGTGCAAGGGCACAGTCCCACTCCACTACATTAACATCGTTTAATAACTCTGAATACCATGTTTCATTTATATTCTCCTTTGAGGAGTATTGTTTTGCCCATCTTTTTGGCAGCGTACTTGGATCTGTCATGTTTCTTTCTCGGAATTGCTTTTGAAAATGTTCTTTGACCTCTTCAAGAACTTTCTTTGTCTCATATAGAAGTTCTGTCTCTCCTTCGATTTCTTTGGCGATTCAGTCTATTTTAATTTTTCTATATAGCCGATCTAGCAGGCTATTGATCATTTTCTGCTGATTCGACACAATGATACTATGTCTCTCTTCTATGCATTTTCTTATTTTCGCTTCTTCTAGTTTCTTAATTTTAACTTGACATTCTTTGTGCATAATTTTGGCCCAAATCTTGAGGTTTTCTATATTCAAAACCTCTGAATCGCCTAAAAGATTTCTACTATTGTTTTTTTGAGTTTGGTTTAATTTATTTAGTAACCTTTCTGTATCTTCTTTTTGAAAGGTGCCTTTTTTAATTTTGTGACAGCCCTTATTGCAAGCCTTAACCACTAGTCTGAGATTGCGTGTTTCTTTATCTTCTCTGCTAATCTGCGAGATTTCTGGATTTTTATTTCTTTTTGGCAGATATGTATTGGCAGCCATTCTTATACAATTTTCTATTAAATCTCATTTCTTATCTAAACTTTTTGGGCCCCGCTTTTGCTACTGGTCTTTAAGTTTTTTGTCTAGGAATTCTTTATATTGCTGCCAATCTTCTTTGGAGGCTTTGTTAATGTCTATATTTACTCTTTTTCTGTTCCATCTTCTTTGTTTCACTGGCTAGACCTTTCTCAACTCTAGGCCTATAAGGAGACTTGCACATATAAGTTTGTAATCGCTTGTTGTACATATATCTATCTCATCAACTTTACTACCAATGATGTTATTTATTCACTGCTCTGATACCCATATATAATCAATATGAGTTTCTGAATTCTTATTTGACCATGTTGGCAGGTTCATTGATTCTTGCACATCACAAAAATTTCTCTACTCTAATGTTGATATAATTCTTTGCTTTAAATTTGTTCTAGACTGTAGTTCTGTATAGTCTGCAAGGTCACCAAGTATGATAAAGCATTGTGGTTTCTTTTTGCGCTGCTCTATACTATTCCTTAGCCTTTCTAGTATCTCTGCCTGTACGTCTTTGTTGCTTGGAGTGACATATACAAAGATAGTATGTATTGTAAGCCCTTTGAAGTCTAGGCTAATACTTAGAAAGTATGTGCTGGTTTTGTCTATTCATATAATGTGTTTTTCTCAGGACTCTTTTATTAATACACCAATGCCCGACCCCTTCTTTTTGTTAATCTCTGCATCAGCCCATATACTTTTGTAGGAGTCTTCTTTCTTAATTGCGAAAAAGCCTTCTTTACTACAGATATTAGTTTCTCCAATTCCTAAAATATCTATGTTTTTCTCTTTTGCGTAATCTATAATCGCTTTTAGCTTATTCTTATTGTCCTTTACGCCATTTATGTTATAAAACCCTATATTTAAAACCCCAAAATATTCATAAGTGTTTTTTTTCTCTTCTTCAGACTCAATATAATTCTTTCCCAGTTCATTTCCTCTATGCTCCTTCTCTTTTCCTTTTTGTGACCATGGGAGTTGGTTATTATCATCCGAAGTGTCTACTATTAACTCTTTTTTCTTTCTTTTAGACACCCTGGCTTTATTTATTGATTCGTCCATGGCGCCCTTAGGAGCGATCCGCAAGGGGGCCCCTGTAGTTTCATTATATGTTCTTGAATTTTGGGTTTCGAGCCTGTCTAGCCTGTTAAGGATTTGTTCTAAAGTAGTGAATATTGAATCTTCTCTTTCTTTCTCTTTTGCATTTTTTCCAAAATGCTTATTTTCCTCTTGTTGATCATGTGAGTGGAAGTTTTCCTTGTTCTGGTTTTTTGCCATTAGGAGTTGTCGAAACATGTTGAACCTAGCCTTTGTACTGCTTTTATTTTGTCCCAATTCTTCTTTATCTCTAATTTTTTCTTTTTTTCTTTCTGCTCTTGAGGTTGTTTTCCCATCTTTTTTTTCAGATTTTTTTAACTTTGGGCTATTAGCGTTTTCTTCTTGAGTGGATTTGTTCCATCTTTTGTCTTGAGGTTGTTCTGGCTTTTCATGTTGTTGATTCTTTGTAAAACCCTTCTTAGAGTGTTCTTGTGTTGGTATTTGCCACTCTAGCTTTTTATCATAGTAAAATATATTTGATCCAAGAGCCCGAATTATGTCCTTTTCTCGTTTAAAATAGACAAAAGCCCTTCTACTTTGGTGGCCATTACTATTATTTATTGTGTACGCTGCTTGTACTCTATATCTTCTTAGTTGATATAGAAGTAAACTGTCTAAGGCTATTCTAGGCACCTTGTTGATAGTGCATCTGAACCTATCTCTTTCATCGAGCATAGCTCTGTCAAATTTTCTGGAAGTTATTCTATGCATTTTTCCTTGGCCCAATTGTACCGACCATTGTCTACTTAATAGATGGGTTCACTTTCTTGTATTGTATGCTATGCTTATATAAACTGGTTTTCTCCCTTTTTGGCCCTGTTGCCATTCTATAATGTTTGTTGCATCGTAGTGCTCAAGATATAGCTTGATCTCAATTCTACTTGTGTGTTTTGGAATGTTCCATATTGTAAAATAATAATATTGTTCGTTCGCATGCTGTTGTGCAGCAAAACTCCCTCTTGGAGCCCATACTGAACTATAAATATCTTCTCAACTTTTTTGTTTTTTTGCTATATTTTTTGTTTTGGTGTCTTTCTCTCCCTGATGACTTTTTAATAATCTGCCTCTCTAGGCCATAGTTTGTCGTGCCCACCTCATTTTCTAACAGGACAGCCTTTATTTCTTTGGTATCATTTTCTGTTATAACACTATTGTTGTCTTGTTCCTTAAGTATTCTTTTGCGTGGGTTTTCTTTGTTTTCCATTATGATATTATTGACATCTATACTTGCTACTGGTAAATTGCTTATTTTGTTTGCATTAGTGTAGCAAAAATCCATCATAATTGTGACATTTTTGCTCTTTACGCATGTATTTAGACGCATTTCGATATCTGTGTCATACCCAAGAAGTTTCTTCTCCTCTTCAGATAAAGGCTGGTCTCTAACTTCTTTGCTTCTAGCCCATTTGAAATATTCGATTATATTGCATATAACTGCGATTAGGTAAATGTCATTTGTGCTAAGGTACTCTGCTACGTATACATCTTCATGACATATTGTTGCATGCTGTTTGTCATATAGGATACTTCTTTCTCTCTCTGTTTGTTTGAAAAATCCTCTGAAATCCTCTAGATTTGCCATTTTGTACTGATTCTATAAACCTTTCTGTTTTTACACATGATACTATGTGAGATGCATTCACTCTTTATTAGTAAAACTTTAAATTGTTCTTTTTTTAAAAAAATTAAATCAAAAAACTATTTGACAAATTGATAGATTTTTAGCTAAACTATATTTCTGTTAAAGGATTTTTTTTATTCTTTGTTTTAAAAAAATTATAAGAGATTAAAGTTTATATAAGTTCAAAAAATTGGTGTTTAATATAGAAAATAAGAAAACTTATATAAATTTTTAACCAATCAAAATTAATTATACAAAATTCATTCAATCAGAATTGATTATGTAAGTACAAAAAATTGGCATCTATATGTATAGATTGGATATCTTTTACTATTCTGTACTGTAGCATCTTATATCAATATAAATATTGTTATACTATATTTAATCATGTATCTAATAAGGGCTAGCAGCACTCTATTACACTTGTATTAATATAAATACAATTTTTATACTAATAAATTCTAAATAAGAAATTATAAGAAATAAAATTTAATTCACACTATGTAAATATAAAATATAAAATTTTTGATTTCTTATGTTTATACTAGTAAATATAAAATATAAAAATTTTGATTTTTTTCAAAAATTTATATTTACTGTAAACACCGTAAACATGGATTTTCAGCACTGTTCCAAATCCCAATCTCAAATCCCAAATTTATTCCAAATTCCAAACTCATTCTAAATTCCAAACTTATCTCAAATCCCAAACCTATTCCAAATTCCAAATTCTGCCCAAATTCCAAACCCAAAACTCAAATTCCAAATTCCAAATCCCAAATACAAATCCCAAACACAAATTTTGTCTTTGAAGTTTGGAGTTTTTCAAAGAAAACCTTTTTCTTTACTAAACAAATCTTCTTTCAACTTCTAAATAAAGTTGTAGAGAAGTATCTTGCAATCAGAATAGTAGCTAAACTATTAAAATTGGTCTAGTAAATTGTAAGATACTGTATAAGCATTTTAATATTTGTAACTATATGTTTTTTTCTTTATTTATATAAAGAAAACATATAATTGCAAAGACTAAAATATTTATATTTCATAATCTACCAGGTCAATTTTAACAGTTTAATTACCATTCTGATCACAAAACACTCTTCTACAACTTTACTTAGAAGCTAAAAAAATGTTGTTTAGTAAAAAAAAAAGTTTTTTTTTAGGAAACTCTAAATTCCAAAAACAAGATTTGGTTTGGAATTTGAGTTTGGGGATTTGGGTTTGGAATTTGGGTAGAATTTGGGATCAGGATTTGGGATTTGGGATAGGTTTGGGATAGGTTTGGGATTTGGATTAGAATTTGTCTAGTTTTGCTATATGGGATTTTTAAATATAAATAAACAAACCCATTTGTCTAGGTTTGTCTATAGCCCAATCCCAAATCCCATAGGTTTGCCAACAAGTATAGGTATGGCCTCTTAAAAGACAAATATTTTGCACTTCTCTAACAGTGAATCTGTAGATCTTTATGTTTGCGTCTTTAACCCCAAATATCTTGGGATTCACCAAGCCAATTTTGATAATCTAACTACTATTAGAACCAGAAAATCTCCTTTACAAGTTTATTTAAAACTAGAAAAAAGTTTATTTATTAAAACTTCTTTAATTTTTAAAAAACTAATTTTTACTATATAAATACTAAAAATAGAAAAAAATAAAAAATTTTATATACATGACTCTTCCCGTCGATCACCTGGATCAAATTTTCTGCTAATGAAAAACAAAGTTTTTGTTGGAGAGTCATGGCCTAACTTGCGGTTTGGTGAGAGGTTAATGGTTTTCTTTGCCCAGAACTTCTCTTTAGACCATTCGGCATGCAAGCCAAGAGCATTGGTATTCAAAATAACTGGCAGGCGGTGCCCTTGAATATAAAATCTTAATGGAGAGACAAAGATGTAGTATCCGTCAACGAAGCTTTTAGGCTGTTACTTCTTGGAAGAACACAGAAGAAACAACAAACAACTTGTAATTTCAACACACTCCTTAGAAAATTGTAAAGTCCTTGTAGCTATACACCCTAGATTATATTCTCACTTGGTTTGGTTTTTTTTAGGAAATTTTTGCTAAACAAAAAGTGGGAAAATTGCTTATCTCCTCCAAAAGATCTGCATTGTTTACCAATTCCAAATTGGGAACAAGAGTCATGAGAAAACACGAATTCAGCGGCTCGGAAACTCTAATTACAGCAGCAGGTGGCTTGAGATACGGGTCCTCAGACAGCGGCAACACCTGGCTCGAAATACGAATTAGAACAGGCAATCAAAGAATTAAACTGTGTCATGTGGAACAAGAACTGATGTTGACCATTTGGAGAACTTTTCATAATAATTCTTGCAGGGCTAACTCTATCTCGAAGACATTTACATATAATATGGACTAAATTTAGAGTGAGCTAAATTTAAAAGTATTATATAATTTTTCAGCCATGATATGGCTATATCATTTTGTCAAGGTTTTTTTTTCTTTTTTGTTTTTTCTTTTTTGAAATATGTATTTCTTTTTTACTCTTTTTGGTGTTTTTTTTGGGTTTTTGTTAGTCGTTTTCATTTTGTTTACTTTTCAAAACTTCCCCCTGTTTATCTCGTGCTCCTTGAGAGAAGGAAGAATTAGAAGAGAAAGAAAAGATCCTGACATGGTATACAACAACCTGTTATAACTCTTGGGGGTAACCTCGTCGTTACGAAATTCAAAGCAAGTTTTGAATCCTAGGGGTGACTAATAGTTGTTATAGCTGGTCGCATTGGGCTTAGGCTTGGTGAGCTTTTATTAGATAAGAACATTCAGTCTTGTTGATGTATCACAGTGTTATGTAGCAGTTCGCTAAAGGCAAGATTGCTTAAAAAAAAAAAAAAAAAAAAAAAAAATTTTATGTAACCCATAGTGAAAATAGGCATTCTCTATTTCATTAGTACACTTTTATATTTTAAATTTGAACTTAAAATGTAAAAATGTATTAATAAAAAGTTATCCAAATTGTATAAAACTTTTAAAATATAAGGTGAAGTTAATAAAAAAAAAACAAATCATTTTTTAGTAAAATTTTTTTAATTTTTAAATTAAAATATCTCAACAACTAATTAATCAAATTTGCTCAAAATTTTTTTATTTTTAATTTTGAAATTATAAAGAATTAAAATAAACAAATAATTATTAAATTTGTTAAGATAATTGCTGAGATATTTAAGCTTAAAGTCAAGAAAACTTTTACTTAGAAAAAATTTGGCTCTTTTCTATTGACTCCATCTCATATTTGTTTAATATCTGTAGGCTAATAAAGTAATATCTTAAAATTTTGTTTAAAAATAAAAATATACGATTATAACTAATATAATCATCACTATATCTGCTTAATATCTTTAAAATGATAGTTATATCTGTCTAATATCTATAGACTGATAGAGATAATATTTTAAAATTTTGTCAAAACAAGAAAATATAATTATGAATAATTTAATTATTGTTGTAGCTGATACTGAAAATAGCTAATGCTGAAATTTGGAATCTCTATTTAAATCTATAATACTTACTAAAATCTATATATACATTTTTATTAATAAAACTACTTTACTAACTCTAATCTAACTATAAAAAAAAAGTATAAAAAAAAGGCCCAAAAAATTTTTATAATTTTATAATAAAATATGAAAAAATTTCAGCATTAGCCATTTTCAGTATCAGTTGTGACAATTATTACAATATCTGCCTTATATTTTTAAATAATAGTTATATCTGTAGGCTAATAAAATAATATTTTAAAATTTTGTCTAAAAAATAAAATATACAATTATAAATAATATAATCATTACTATATCTATAAAAAAGAAAATATAATTTTGAATAATCTTCTTATTTATAA
Organism: Dentiscutata erythropus; assembly: GCA_910591965.1. Taxonomy (NCBI): domain Eukaryota; kingdom Fungi; phylum Glomeromycota; class Glomeromycetes; order Diversisporales; family Gigasporaceae; genus Dentiscutata; species Dentiscutata erythropus. The sequence continues at coordinate 9,919 of CAJVPY010005303.1, forward strand.
TATGCTAATCTCTGTCACTATTTGAAAAAGTAATGGGCCCCATAAAATACCACTGTGTTAGCAGGGGTATTTCATAGGGCCTGTTACTTTTTTTCAAATAGTAACAGAGATTAGTGCATTATAAGCAACTTCGTTAATCAGAGAGTTTCAAAGTCCGCCTTAGTGGCAGGGTTATGTAACTTTTGCCATTTCGCATTCCTGCGAAATTGGCAAAATTCAACTCCACCAAAGCGGAGTTTGAAACTCCACCAAGTGGCAAAAGTTATGTGACTTATGTAATGTAACAGGAAAAAAAATTGCAAATTATTAATTTAAAAAAAATATATATATGTAAAAAAAATAACAATTTAAAAAAGTAAAATCGATAATTTAAAAAATAACAACAAAAAATAACCTGCCCATCTGGATTTTATTTAAAAAATTTTAAACCTTTTTATAGCTATTATTATAATTCCTAGGACACCTGTAAAAATTTGCCAAATGGTTTTTTGCCGATCTGGTTAAGTTGTTGATTTGGGTATTATTATTATCCATATAATAAAATAAGCTACATATTTTTCTATCATATAATGATAATTTTACGATTATCATAACAATGTCAACAATTTAAATTTTTATTCAAATACTTGCCTAACATGTTTGGTGTACTTAGTTTGTAATAAAATTTATGGGAAAAGCTAGTCATGTCAATTAATAACTCTTAAAAAGAAATGTAAAAAAGGGATCAAATATAATTAAACTTTATAACAAATATATTATTCAAATAGGTGCCACTATTAAAAAAGTTAAATATGATTATAAATTTGTCGACTAGTTTAAAAAGGAATCTCAGGTTAAGAATGCAAGTAGCCAAGATATTATTAATACTTGTCGAGAATGCAAGAATTATGATGAATGAAATCAAAGTGATCTTGCCAAAGAATAGGAATCAAAATTTAATTCAATTTAATTTTCATTGTAAATAATTAGAATGAATAAAGGCTTTGTTTGAACAAAAATATATCTTGCCAAAGAATAGGAATTAAAATTTTACAAAATTTTTAAACCCAAATTTTCATTAAAATAATTAAAAATGAATAAAGGCTTCATTTGAACAATAATGGATCTTGCCAAAGAATAGGAATTAAAATTTTACACAATTGTTTAAAATCAAATTTTTGTTGAAAAATAATTAGAAATAAATAAATGCTTCGTTTGATCTAAAATGAATCTTGCCAAAGATTAGGAATTGGAATTTTGTATAATTTTTTAAAACTGAAATTTCATAAAAAATTAATTAGAAACAAAAATAAATTGTGCCAAAGAATAGAAATTAAAATTTATGACTTACAAATGTGCCAAGTATATATGTCTATATTTATACTTATTGTAATATATATTAGGCATCTGATCTTATTATAGCTGTTTTCATAAATTCTGGAACACCTAAAAATTTTTTCTTCTAGAATTTCTTCTATTTTGTCTAGTAAATTACCTAACTCTCTGGAAACTACATTGCTATTTTCGAGCCTTCAGTTCGGAGATAGCGATATAGTTTCTGGAGAGTTAGATAATTTACCGAATGAAATAGAAAAATTCCAGGAAGTGAGAAAATTTTTAGATGTCTCATAATTTATGAAAACAGCTGTAAATTACATATGCATCTAATATATCTGCTATTCCCAAAATCTATAACTTA
>CAJVPY010005304.1:0-11595 GCA_910591965.1 Dentiscutata erythropus
ATTATTAAATTTGAATTTAAAAATTTTAATAAAATCGAGGTTATAAGCGAAATGAAAGGTACTTTTATAATTTTTGCGGGACCCATAAACAAAAATAATTATAAACAATCATCTAAGACTACCTGCCACCGGATTTCAAAGTATCTCCATAATACCGATCCGAATAAAATATAATGAAAACTATCCCTATCCTTATCCCTTTTGTGAGTCAAGTCTATATGTCAAAAGCACAATCTGCTTCAAAAAACTGCTTCTTGATTTATTTTCATCATTTTGTTTCATCTCATCAAGCCAATATCCAACTCTGACAGAAAATTTTGCCATTGATCGTCTATTTGGATCCGATTCTAAGCTTCTTTTGGCCAATCTTATATAGCATTTTGGCGTTCCTTCTCCGAATCCTGATTTTTCACATAGCAAATTCTCATCTAAAGTCTTGTTCAATATCAGATGATACATAGAGTCCCAAATCAGTAATATGCAATATGTAAATTATTATGCCAAATATTACAAGAATGCACATGCGATACAATATAATATCTTTCTTTATCATTTGAGATATTGCATATCTCAAAATAACTTTTAGTTGGATCGTCTTTCGTTACTCTATATCTTGTTATTCTGACGATTTTTTTATATCTTTGAATCTTCATTTGAATAGAACAGAATATCGAGCAACAGTATTTTTTTATAGTATAATAGAAATCAATTGTTTGGAAATGGCCAAATTATCCTTTGGTGCTTATTTAAAAAAAAATAAAATAAAATAATTGGGTTTCGAAGTTAACAAGAAAGCGATATTTCGAAAATAAATAGAATTTTTTCGATAGCATTTTTACTTGGATTATAAATCGGAAAATAAAATAAAATTCTCTGATTTTAACTTTGAAACCCCCTAATACTGTAATACGAATAATATGTATTTTATTAAGGATTATTGCGCAGTATATTTAAAATTTGGTAGATTTGATTGGTCACTGACTAATTAGCCAATTACATGAATGTTCTACTATAAAATTTATTTTTGATTTACTTTTTTAAAAAATTAAAAATAAAAATGTTTTTTGAAAATACAGTATACCGGAAATCTCTAGAATCATGCGATTAACATTTTATTACCATAAATGGTGTGATCGACATCGTCCATTTTTGGTAATATCCCTGACTGAAATATAATATGCTTATTAGATCTTCGTTGCTACATATTTTGAATAAAATTCTGAATTGTTATTAATTAAAATTTAAATACCAACCTAATATTAATATCACTTTAGATGATCGAACATTGCTTATTTACACATTTGGCTATTATAGCTTCAACTTGTGACTCAGTGGCATAGTAGATTTGATATACCTATTATTTTGTTTAGCTAAGTTCTAATTTGATGGGTTTTTGCATGTAATTAGCGAAATAAAGCTTACAATATAAAATACATGCTTATAACAAATTTTGCATCGCTTTTATTTTTTGCAAAGAATGATAAACCAATGACAATAAGTGATTTTATTTTATTAGCTTGATGACGTACGTATGTAAATACGTAAATTTGTTTCTAGTTCCGAATGTTCATACTGTTCCGATCTAGCTTTCCGAACTATCATCCGATCCCAACCTGGTACACATTTTCTAGGTGCCCAAATCATGTAGTTATTTGCCAAATTTACTTCATAATTAGTTTAATTCAAGTTCATAATATTCGTACTCGATTAATTATTATTTACCCGAATGACTGTTATCATTGTTTTAAAAACGCATCACAATAAAAAAAAGTCAATAGGGGTTGAATATTGAAAATATTAACTTATTTTTTTTTACAATTGTAAAGGGTTAATCAGATCAAATATCTAGACTAGATATTCGTCCCGTTTCTTTTTACCAGCGTTAATTATAAAATTGTACTCTGGTTAAATACTTAATTTATACTGAGAATTTCTTAATTTCATATCATAATTTATCCATTAAAAAAAAAATGCATAATAAAATTAACCTTACTAAAATAATAAAAATGTTAAACACAATACGTAAAAAATATATTATGCATAATAGTTGTAAATCATTTATTTACGAACATTTCCAAATAATAAACATCATAATTAGGCCACTCCAAGACTTGGTATTTAATTTTTTGACCCGAATAAAAATTAATATTGTTCTCGTCCGTATAACAATAAAGAAAATCCATAAATGTATTGGGCATATTAAAAAAAATCGCATAGTTCCTAGGTTTGAGACAATAAACGAAGTTAATAAAATGAACTGAACTTATAAAAGATTTAAATATACTACCTTAATAACTAAAGAAACTTAGTTAACCTTTTAATTCTTTATTTTTTCCAATACTAAATTGACAAGATTTCTAAATTCTTCAGGTTCTACTTCTTTCAGATAATTAAAAGTAAAATTTAAAGGCCTAATTTTTTCAAGAAAAGTTTCTAGATCGATCTGATCTTTTTCTATTGTTTTTCTTACATAATCTACCAGGTCAAAAACTCTTTTCAAACGAGCTGTTTCAGCTCTCTCTACTCCTTCAGTTGACATAGAATTCTTGATCAATTTGCTTATTTCTTTATTTTTAGCATCTTCATATTCAAAATTTTGACTTTCAATATGCTTAGAAAGCAAATTAAATTGATTGAAAATCGAGTAAACGATTGCCCATTCCATATTAATTTGTTGTTTTGTTGTAATGTCTTATTGCATCCATTCTATAGGATCATATGAACTCGATTTTGTTACAACTGGTGTAACAGTTGGAGTAATTGATTTGCTTTGATTTTTTAAACGCTATTCATAAATACGTGATTTAGTATGTTGCCTAATTCTTTTTTTTTTTGGAATTATCTGAGTTTGACATTTTGTAAAATCTGTAATAGATTTCGTAAACCAAACCAAAAAAAATAAAATAAAAAAAGAATTTTCTTACTCAAATGAACGGATTTAAAAGAGATATTATTAAAATAAATTTTAATAGGTTTTATAAATGTTGTAAATGTTGTGTAACGAAGAATCTGCATATGACACGTGATTCATGCATTTATCACGTTAACTTGTATGTTTTTAATATCTACTCAAGTTAATTTACTTCAAAAAATCATGAGGATTCTTTGAAACCAGGTAAGGTCTTGAAAGTCAGTGAAAGATGGTTTACGCGATTTTACATATTACTATAGCAACATTTTTAATCTTTCGTATACATCACAGAATGCCTAATCCTCCTTTGCTAATTTTTAAATATTATTTAGTCTATAAATAGAGTCCATTCATTTATATTTTCTTGTTAATTCTAGGTTGAAGACTTTTGATGCAATTATCGATTTCCTTAATTCCACTTGTCCGCTCTCGAATTATTATGCCTGACACCATGTTTGATACGCAATGTGTATACTGTAATACCTAATTATATTTTTGTTCTTGTGGCCTTTAAATCGAACAATTGAACACAAATAATTTCATGCTCACTTACTAATTAATGCCTTTCCCGTTCTCTTGCTAGAAATCTTTGTGCATAATTTGTGATTTAATCGTGCGCTTGTGTATTAATAATTTAAAAATATATAAACTTGCACGTGAATTTGTGAAAATGCGTAGCACGTTGATGTTATTTATTTTCATCTGAGCAAATTTTTTGCTACATATATAAGAAAAGTACATAGTATTCGTTATTATATAGCATAGTTTCTCTATTTTTTTATATGCGCTATTCTAATACATACTTTGTGTAACACCACCTTTTTTGCTTACCGTTAATTTTACGTTATTTGGACGTTATTTCAAAACTAAATATGCCATTTTAAGGGGCATGATATTTGAAATGATGCCCATACCATCTATTTCGAGAATTTACGGTAAATCCTATTTATTCCTTGTTTTGTATGATAATATCATGACGGTGGTTTAGCGACTTATAATCATTAATCAGTGAAAAAAAAGTTTCCAAAAACGTTTGTTAGTTCCTGGTTTTACGGGGAAATAACAAGTGTTGCTAAACAAAGCTTCAAGCAGAAATATATTATGTAATATCTTGACCATTGGTCGGAGAAACACATTTAATATCGGTACGTATCAAAAAGCAGAACTAATTGATCAGATGTTTTCGTCACGTAAATTTCAGAAACACGTAAAAAGCAAGCGAAATAATCGAGCCATTAGGGTCTAGCTTTATTGATATATAAAAAAGAAAGTTACAGGAATACATAAAAAATAAAAATTCTTCGTCTTCTAACACGATAGGGCTTCTTTTTAACAAAGAAGAATGTTGTGATAAAACAGTTGATATTGTTGAGTCCTGTGATAACATTGTTACATCTGAGAATTGTGATGCAGTTTTAACATTCTACGTATGGTACATGCGATCACGGCCTTACCATATAAGCACGAATAACGCGCAGGGGCGTTATTTCGAATAATGGCCCGAATTAAGCTTAATTTAGGCCAAATTTCAAAATTACACTCCTGCGCGTTATTTCGCGCTTATACGGTAAGAGTTAAATGATGCATGTATAAAAGTATGTACGTCTTTCAATTTTATAAATAAACCAACCTCTTTATACATGTATCGCATTTCTAATGAGTCGTCAGCGATATTAATTGTAAAAATCATAGTATAGTTTTCATTACCAAATATCCTTTTACTTTTAGACATTCTCGGTAAATCAATAGCAACTTTCGCAAGCTTATTTAATTTTTTACGTAAGATATTTTAGCATTACGTATTAATATATAATGTTCATGGGCTTCACAGTAGAATTTGCCCATCTATACTTATTATCGCAACTATTCTAATAATATATAACTTTAACGTGACTATGCTCACAATAAAATAAAATCAATACATCGGTCAATAAGTAATTAATTTATCTTGGTGATAACATCAATTGAATGTTTAGAAATATATATGTACTTTTTATCCCCGGTCTCCTTTGTGATTCGGCCTGCTCCTCCTCCTGTTCCCCACGCAAATAGCTTCCTGGTCCCCACATAAATTATTATCCAGGCTCACAAAGATCACCATGCCAATATTCTTTTTTTCGATTCTTAAATCAAAACATCCTAATTTCTCCTCTCTATTTGATATTAATTTATACCCATAAAATTGGACATGTGAGAGAAGCCCAATCTTTCTTCAACTTCGACCCCTGGTCCAAAGTATAATATATTGTATTCTTCTGGTCAGTTTCTAGATACCCCTTCTTGATTTCTAACAACCCTATTTTTTTAATTCTGGATGCTATTGCCTTAATCAGATTATTCTTATTTACCAAATTAATGTTATAGATTTAACACGATAGATAAAATCATATAATTTTTATTTTTGCAATTGTCTTATAATCTGGCGAGTATATATTCTTACAAGAGCCTTTTTGCAGAGCACTAGCTAAACATTAGATCATTACTGTACTGAATAATTATCCAGCAGTTTACTTGCTTTCTTGTAAATTTGGCTTCCAGGCTCATAACACGTTCAAGTTCTACCCTATAACGTAAATGTTCAAGTTCTTCTTTGAGAGATCCTTGGGGTGTGTTATCTTTTTGATAAGTAAGACAACTCAAAAGACTACAATGTTTAGTAATTTAATAAAATAACTTTTGAGAGCGTCGGGTATGGGAAGAATTCAGCTCATTGTTTGAAGGGCTTGACAATAGATGCTTCATATATGTACGTTGTAACAGAATTTTTTACATTAACTCATACATTAATGAGTAAATTTTGTAACAGAATTTTTTACAATCAGGTTGGTGTCTTGATTAGATGGATCATCTATTTCTTGAATTGTCTTTATTTAGATATTGTCACGCAAACTTAAATGTGTACGCGTCGCGTCAGATCCACACATTTGTATTTTATGAGAAAAAAAGATGATCATAATGTTCTCCATATGAAAAATCCGATCTTGACTTAATACTGTTAACATTTGATTCATAATTTTTTGAAGTTTTTCTTGCTCATCCAAAAAGTATGCCAAAGTTTGCATAGTTTTCCGTAATTGCTTTGATGAACTTTGTATAATTGAATAATAATTTTTGCTGACTCGGTTTCTTGCTGCCTTCGTGAGAACCGCCTTCGTGAGTACTTTTTTGAACTTGGAGTAAAGAATGACTTGTGTTATTTTATTTATCACAAAGTACTGTTTATACGATACAATTCAATAATATCCATTGTCAAATTTTGTACGAATCTTCTTAAAGGCTCTTTCTCTTTTTTTTTCTTAAAACGTTTACTGGCATTGCTTGATGCATTAAAAGCATTGTGTAGTCTTCAAATTCATTTATAAAGGTTATCTAATATACCCGAATATAATGGATATGTTCAGAATCTAGGGATTCTGTATCAATACTATGTTCATTAATCAAAATATCCATTTCTTTTGTATTTATTCTTGTTCTACAGTTTCCAATAATCTTTTGGATGTTAACGAAGCAAGCTAATGTACTGGAAATTTTCAGTTTTCAATGCATCTGTAATCCAAAGGTTTTCCACGTTCTATAATTGAAGAAAATAACCATCTATCATTAAACGTTATTTTTTTTTTTTTAGATATATATATATATATATGCAATTTTAATTCATACCAAGGCGTTCAACTCTAAAGAATATCGGATATAATCAAAAAGTATCCGGTATTTAAAAAATAATATTCGACCTGTTAGCAAAAGAGTAAAAACAAAAATTTAAGTAATGAATTAATTGTGATTAACGTATATAGACAAGTTACTGCCAACATCCTTATAATATAACACTGTAAAGATGAAGCCCATTTACTGACTATATACCACCTATATGCATCTGCTTCGATAATGAGAAGTCATAGAAAAAAGCCAAATATATATATTCCACAACTTTTTTCTAGAACTTCTCATAAGAAAACCAACGATTCATCATATTAAATTAATTTCCTCTAAACTTACACAATTGCACGAAAAAAGGAAGTCTACGTGACGCGCACAAGAACGAACATATTATAGCAAAAGTTTTCATTATGGCTTGTCAAAACATTCATGTTGTCAGGTTACACGGAAAAACCAATAACAAATATTTGTCGGGCGTATACGAATAGAGTATAACGGATGTGAGAATATAAACAGAAAGCTAGAAGGAAAATGTTTAAAAGAAACGATAGTGACTTTTGGCTCGCTACGTGGGTGATGGTGATACTATCCATATTTGACTATTAAACTATGCGTATAAATGAAATATCATTTAAAGATGAGTTAACAAATAGACCATTAATTTAAGTACAAAAATAATTTTATTTAATAGGCACAAAATTTTGTTGAATTTATATTAGAAAAGCTAGCTTGAAATATTATATACTGGTTTTTTTAGGAAAAAAAAAAAAAGTAATAAATCTGACGCGAAAAATGTTATCAATAAATCAATGATGAAACTAAAAATGAAATGAAACTTTAATCAAAATTAATAAAATGTAAAGTTGTAAAATTGAATACAATTTTCGTGAGTATATTCATTTACATTATTAAGATCTATTAAAACATCAAAGTTCTTTTCTTATAAATACTATCTATTTCTAAATTTTAAATAATAGGGATTAATTTTAAGAATTTTATGATATATATTCTACATCGGTTTAATTTGTGACAAGGTAAATAAGACTATTTTATTAATTGATTATCTTTCACCAATATAACCATCCTGTTAAAAAGTAATTATTAGCGTTAGTATTTATTTTAAGATTAATTTTTAAAAATTAATTAAACAAAATATATACCTTTTCGAGTAACAAGATGATTTGATGACAAATCTCACTAATGCTTTGTTTACTTGGATCAACTACAATATCCGCATCAGTTGGTGCTTCATATGGGTCATCAATGCCTGTAAAACCTTTAATTTCACCAGCTTGTGCTTTCTAAAATAGATAAAAAAAAATTGAACATTTACGCATACCAAATTAAAAAAATTCGAGTTTAATTAAAAAATAAGAAATATATATATACCTTGTAGACACCTTTTCTATCAGTTGAAATACAAAATTCTAGAGGTGAATTAACATGAATCAAATAGAATCCACCATATTGTTCTATTGCTTGCTTTACATGAGCTCGTGCATCTGCATACGGAGCGATTGGTGCAGCAATAACAGCAGCACCGGCTTTTGTAAGTTCAGCCGAGACAAACCCTATACGGGCAATATTTTGATCTCGAGCTTTCTTTGTAAAACCCAATTCTATTAAAATATAAGGTTAAATTAATTATTTATTCGTAATTTCCATAACATCAGTTCTCTTGAAAAAAAAAAAAAAAGCTTACCAGATGAAAGTTCACTACGTACGATTTCGCCCAATAACAAACTAACAGTTCTTCCACCTTGTTCATTAAGTATAACTTGTAAAGCTTTAGCAATCAAATCTTTACCGGAATTATAATAACCAGTAAGGAATAAGGTAAAGCCTTGCTTTGATTTTGGAGGATGTGTATCTCGAAGTACTTTTACAACTTCAGGATAAGAAAACCATTCTGGAATATGAAGGCCACCTCTAAGACGTCTTCGTAATTCAGTGCCCGAGATATTTAATGTTTGAGTACCTTTCGGTATTTCATCGATAGGCATATATTCATCAGATTCAGGAATATAAGTCATCATTTGAAATGGTACAACTTCAATTTGTAATTCATCCTTATATTTTCCAACTAATGCCTATTTTTTAAAATCAAATATTTGATTAATGAAAATTATCATGAAATAATGTAACAAGTTGAAAAAATTGAAAAAATTGAAAGTAAATTTTATTTTACCTGTGCATCATAAGGACCATAAAAATCAACACCTTTTGAATTCTTTCCAGGACCAGCATGATCTCTACCAATAATGAAATGCGAAGCACCAAAATTTTTTCTAATAATTGCATGCCAAAGAGCTTCTCTTGGACCACCCATTCTCATAGCTAAAGGTAATAAACCAAGAGTAGCCATTCCATTAGGATATTTTGGCATTAAAGCTTGATATACGCGAACTCTCGTGTAATGATCAATATCACCAGGTTTTGTTAAACCAACTACAGGATGAAGAAGAACATTTGCTTGTCGAATTCTAGCAGCTCTAACAGTTAATTCACGATGAGCTCGATGCATTGGATTTCGAGTTTGAAAAGCTACAACGCGTGTCCAATTAAGTTTTTTGAAATGAGCTCTAAGTTCGGTTGGTGTATCTATTTTTTTTTTTTTAAAAAAAAAAAATTAGTATGCAACTTTTTTTTTTAATAGCATAATGAAATATAAATGAATATATACATCTATGAGCTATATAGTCATAATGGATAGGAGCTTTAATCGCTTCAACACTCCCGCCAACATAGTATTCTTTAACATGATTATGAAGGTATTTTACGCTAGGATGTGCAAGATCATTATCACCAAAAACTTTTGTTGCTTCTTCAATTTTATTTGGTCGATAAATATCTTGAACAGTTAGAATAGCTAATCTTGAATCATCACGAGGATCACGTAATAATACACGTTTATTTGGAGCAAGATCCAATGCTTTGATATCAAATTCAGAAACATCCAAAGTGATAGGCATTGAAAATAGACAACCATTTGTTAGTCGAAGTTCGTTTAGAACCCTGTAGTTAAACAACAATATGAAAAATAAAAAACCGATCAATTTAATGTTTAATTGTTAGAAATTAAACGAACAAGGAGAACGCATTGAATAAAGGAAATCAACCTTTGGTAATCAGATTGGTTCATAAATCCTTCTAAAGGAGAGAATCCTCCATTCATGATAAGTTCCAAATCGCATAATTGACGGTCTGTCAATACGATAGAAGGTAAAGTTTCAGATTCAAGAAGCAATTCATCATGTTTATGAGCATCTCGAATATGTAAATCTTTAAGAACACCACCGTGAGGAGAATTAGCCATTTGAAAGTTTATGATATATATTATTAAAAAATTATCGAATTCGCTTTTAAAAAAAAATTCGAAGAAAAAAAAACTACCTGGTCTATAAATAATTTAAATTGAATGATCAATTATGAATTAATAATCATCGAAAGGATTTTCATTAGACTAATACGTGCATATTATTATTGACATTCACGCGCTCTTTACGTCTATCGTTTTTGCGTAAAAAAATGACGACATCGGTAGATTAGATAGGATCATAGTATTTATATGCGATTTTTAGGCATCATACTTGCATTGTTGTAGTACTATTAACATTATTTGTTTATTATCTTTGCAGATTTGTTTATTATTCGTCATTTATATTATATGCAATCGCAATTTTCCCGTAGTCAATAATTTTTTAAGTATTCCTTCGAGTTTTCTGAATTTGACCAAATTTTGCTTAGAATAATCTTGTATTTCTATAATTTCTTTTTGATGGATAAAAAAAATGAATATCTCCCGACTATCAAATCACGTATTACTTTGATAAGTAAGATCACGATCCGCCAATAGGTCATTTTAATCGACAAATGAACGATCCCAATATAAGAAAGTAGCCAAAATGAATAAAAAGAACAATGGGCTGATGTGGACAAACCAAATAATTATTATTGTTCACATTAGTTCTCTTTATAGTTTCAGCAGATGCATTTTTAATTACCATCTCTATTTGGTCGAACTTAATCTTAGCAGTAACTTAATACTTAGAAATTAGCTCCATTAAACTCTCTTTCAAGATGAACACCTTTTTATTGTAAGATGAGTACAATGTTTGAGACCTTTGCTAATAAAATACCACCTTCGGGACATGTAAATCATAATCCCGAAAGGTCTTTTTTTTAGCGATGATCCCACAAAGATGAATACAAATATAGGGTTTTTTTTTCTATTCAATGAATAATTATCCTAATTTATACTATATATTATTTAACGTTAGACTATCTCACGTTGGTCCCCCACATTTAATAAAATGTGTGTTACGTTGTAATTCACAAATAATAATCGGTAAAAATTGCGTGAATTGTAACATAACTTTTGCAATCTCGAATTATCATGTGATTGTCTAATTTGTAATAAATGTTACCATAGCCACGTATTACTCGCAGTACATTATATATATATATATATATATATGATATATATATATATGGTCTCGAAAGATGATGCAGTGATTCTGTAATTTAGGTATCTCTGCGATTTTGTCCATATCAACTTAATACTTGTCATGTAAAGTTAGTTTGTTCTCATACATGAACTAATTTTAAGAATGATCCAACGAATTTTTATCCGGTGAGCGAAGTTTGTGTATCACATTTAAAAATAACCAACAAGATGCAGAAAATGGCTAGGTGTTACGTCAGAAATTTACAATAATCATGTTATTGGGGTCATTTTAATCGCTGATTTATTAATAGTGGATGCCAAGTCATAGCGATGGCCCTTGGCCACCGTTATATCTCAATTTCCTAGTGAATAATCAGTTATCGTCAACAACATTATCAAAGCTCTCCCTAGAGTTTTTTTTATATCTTGTAAAAAAGCTTCTTTTTTTTTTCTTTTTTTTTTTTTTTTTTTTTTTTTTTTTTTAATTTTTTTTTTTTTTTTTTTTTTTTTGGAGGGCTTTTTAAATTATTTTCTGCCCCTTCGTTCATTCATTGTACCTAAGGAATAAGTTTAAAACCGT
>CAJVPY010005305.1:0-11594 GCA_910591965.1 Dentiscutata erythropus
GGCTTTAGACGATCCCAAATTTGACAATCATATCGCAATAGTTACATAAAACAGGTAATGATCATGAGAAAAAATATTCACCAATCAGCTTTAAGATTTTGCCTTCGTTTTAGATGCCAGTAAAACCATACACTAACGTTCCTGGTATTGTTTACTAATTTCCGGCCGAAATTAACTTTTTGATTTATTCATTACAAAAATAGAAATTTTTAAGAAATAAGCCCGCATTGTAGTAAAATTGACCCAAGAACAATTTTCACTTAGTGGGCGACTGCGATTTCATTAGTAAAATTATGAGTAATTCTGGCCTAATTTTTTGATCGTCGCTCTTAGCCAATCAAAATCGTGGATCTGCCGCGCATTTTTTGTGCAAAAGCATCAAAACTTTGAACGAAGATTACTTGACACTTACCTGGTCAAATTCGATAAAATTTTTTCATTACAATTCTACGAGTTCATATAATTGAAATAAAAAAAAAATTGATTGAATTTGGCCAGGTAAGTGTCGAGCAATCTTCGTTCAAAGTTTAAGCGCATATAAAAAGAAAGCTGCGGCCAATTTTTTTAATGAATGGTTTTTGACAACCAGCTATTCAAATTCAATCGATTTTTTTTTTTATTTAATTCCATGAACTCATGGAATTAAAAAAAAAATTTCACCAAATTCGGATAGTTGGTTATCATTTAAAGTTTAAATAAAAATTTTCTTTTTCTTAGATTTGTTTAAAAAAGCTTTAAAAAACGATTTCTTGACAACCAACTGTCCGAATTTAATGTTTTTTTTTTTAATTCCACGAACGAGTTCATAGAATTAAAATAAAAAAATTGATCGAATTTGAATAGCTGGTTGTCATTAAAAGCCAAAAAAAATTGGTCGCAGCTTTCTTTTATATGCGCCTAAACTTTGAACGAAGATTTACCTGGCCAAATTTAAGAATTATAATGAAAAAACAATTGATCGAATTGACCAACAACCAGCTATTCAAATTCGATCAAAAATTTTTTATTATCGCTCTTTTCGATTTAGTTGGATCGACGATCTGCATAATTTTTTTTGAGTCCTGAGAGTCCGTGAATACAAGATATATAACTTTATGCTTGACTTTATTTTTTTTTAAATTCATTGATTAATTAAGGGAAATATAAGAATTCTAAAATGAGTTCCACAAATTATAACGACGTTGAAGTGATACTCGTATTGTAATCACAGGACTCACGGGCAGGGTTGTAAAATTACGGTAATTTATTGCAAGTTACCAAAATGGTAAGTTACTGATAAGTTACTGTAAGTTACCGTGAAAGTAATCTATGCTTTATTCCGAAAGTATCCGTGTTTCATGTCCGTTAATTGCCTACTATTACGAAATTTTCTGATAATGTACGGACTTTCAAATGTGTATTTGGTATCCTGCCATGGTAACTTACGGCAATTCACCGTGATTTACCGGTAACTTACCACGATAAGTTTACCACTAACAACCCTGAATATGGCTTTTTTTTAAGAATTTCAAAATCAAAAAGTTAATTCCGGCCGGAATTTAGTAAACAATTTTGTAATGTGGGCCAAAATTTTGAAGATCCTCGGCCGTTAGCCAATCAAAATCGAGGATCTGTCGGTCCAAATTTGTTGCGGCAGCTATGGTGAACTCAGCTGCGCCAAAAATTAAAATTTCCGGAGGTTGAAATTTCCCGGACTACAATAGTGTTGCGACTGTTTTGGAAAAATGATTCTAGCTCAATTCAGTAATTCCAGTCGCAACTTTGGGACAATTTAAAGGTCAGTTTATTAGTAACTCATATTTATTACTGAGAAAATTCCTAATTTTACTAATATGAAAAGATTATTCTTTATATACATATGAGCAACTACGTTTCACTTCTTGCTGCAATCCTGCACATTGATTGTGAATCAGTACTCATGCACAACGATCG
The DNA here is from genome assembly GCA_910591965.1 of Dentiscutata erythropus. Lineage (NCBI taxonomy): Eukaryota > Fungi > Glomeromycota > Glomeromycetes > Diversisporales > Gigasporaceae > Dentiscutata > Dentiscutata erythropus. Next base: position 1,933 of record CAJVPY010005305.1, read on the forward strand.
TGCATAAGCCAAGCCCCAAACAATTTGTCATAGGAAACTCGTGACAATAGTCTAATGTTCGGTTACTGTTAAATGAATTATCTATCAATTAAGTGAAAATGCATCAAAATTATGTCTTATAGGTAAAATAAATTATAGTATTATGGTTTCATATTTAGAAATTGGATTTCGGGAAGTTAACCTATAAGCGGTAAGATAAACTAACATTGAGTAAAAGCATTTTGCCAGAAGCGTGAAAATGGTGATTTGGGATATTTCTTATAATTATTCTACATGTCCTTTCTTTGCGCATAAGTATCGTAACTAGCCACATTTAAGTTACTTCATTCAATAGGTTCTTTTGAATGAGATTAAAAGAGGGGCTTTGGCCAATTTCTCCAAGGCTTCGTTTAAAGTTTATACATCTTTTTTGCGTATCTGTCATTGCGAGTCTAAAATATATAAATACAACACTTGAACTAATAAAGAAGATGGGTAGAAAATTGGTGTAAGTTTGTTTGTTGAATATAAGGTCGGGCTAATTTGGTTTTTATTTAACATAACTATTTTTTAAAATCCATCTACTGAAGTCAATACACATTAAAATAACCAATAAAATTGCAACATTGATTTTTTTTTTAATATTCAAGCCCTCTTTTACCAGACATCTCATGTTATTAAACAGAAAATCAAGTTGGTCTGGCCTAAACATCCATCCTACATAACCAGTGAAGAATTTTTTAAAAAAATTTTTTGTTCTTCAAGAACATAAATTTATAATTTTATGTTCTCAAAAAAAAATTTAATGTGCACTATAATAATTTTTTAAAAAATAATTTTTTAAAAAAAATTATAATAAATTTATTATTCGTGGAGTATCTAGCAAAGAATTTTAGCTTTTTGAGAACAATTTATATTATATTCTAAAAGAATTTTTGTTTTTAATAATAAATAATAATAAAAAAATTATTATTATTAATTTTATATATATCTTATGAGAATATAACTTATAAATTTTATGTTCTTAGTTTGTTCTCAAAAGAGAACATAATTTCTAAATGCAGTGTTCTTAAATTTTTTTTGAATGTTCTTGAGAACATTGAGAACATTAAATATTCTTCACTGTACATAACTTATACTATGTCCAAAGCTAATTTGCGCATGCACATGTATTGCTTCACTGACTCAGTGCACAATACGTATCAGCCAACAAATCTCATGTCTCATAATTTGTACATTTCACAGCTTTTTTCTTTGTGGCATCTTAGTTCTTTAATCACAAGATTTACGTCACAATTACAATTTAATTCAAAATGCCATTTTTAGCCCGTGACACTAAATAAACCGGGTTCTATTGCTTAATATTAACCATATTTATCACGTAATGTTGCTAACATCAGCAAATTTAATTTAAAATTCATGAAAATTATATAAAAGGAAATGGATATGCGATATCATTTTTTTTTTTTTGTGCTTGCAAATATAAATATTTGCAAAATATGATTATGAAAAACGTTTCATAATATAGTAATCTATTTGTCTAATTTTAGAATTTTCAGCCAAGGTTTTCCACTATAGTGAAACTGCTGAAATTTGGGGTCTCGATTTAAAAACATAAGCTCTGTTAAAACCCACCTATACTCCTTAAATATCAAATCTAACCTAAATCCTAACCAACCCTAAAAAAAAAAGCGAAAAAAACATTAAAAAATTCAAAATTTCATACAAAATAGGTCTAAATTTCAGTATCAGCCACGACACTTATTATAAAAGAAAAGCTTAGCATTTTGTAGCCTTTTTTTTTTTTAGCTAAGTTAAAACCAGCTGTGTATGAAAATATTAATATCTTTCTACTAGCTATCTTTCTGATATATTCGGTTATATTGGAAATTTTATATCTCTTTATCAAAATTAGAAGCCATTAGAGAAAATTAAAGATAAACGTTAAGAGCTTTGTTATAAAAAGCTTTTGATACTTTAATTCATATGTTTTCATTTCGTTCTAATAAAAAAAATTATATATCGAGTAGGTGAAAGTCACTAGATAGGACCTTTTTGTTAATCCCTAATAATGTACAGAATTTTGACTACAGTTTTAGCCATTGGTATTCAACATCACAGTCGTTATTTCTCAAAAGTTAGCTAAGTAATAATGCCAGGTGTTCTAAGTAAAAGTGGTCAACGCCCCCAAAAACTTTATATTAATCCTCTAATACTAACCCTTATCGTAACCTATAACAGCACCCTAACCTTAAATTATAGGAGAATTTACATATGAGAGCCCAAAAAATGAAAATAATTACAAATAAGAGCCCAAAGTGAAAACAATTACATATAAGACCAAAATTTTGAAAAATTTAACAATTAAGGGCCAAAAATAACTTTGCGTTATCATGATAGTGGCTCTTCGAACGTTATAACTATATATATAATGTATTCGGTTCTAAACTAATATGTTTATCCTGTCGTTATATCAAACTCGTGAATCAATATTTTGAAGGTTATTATGCATTAATCGAAGAGATTTAGAACCGAAGATGCTCAATTTTATTCGTAGATAAGTTAAAATACTTTTAAAATCAGAAAAAGAGGTTATAGTTTTTACATGTAAGGCGTTAAGAGAATAAATGCAATACTGATTAAAAGTATAGTTGTTAGACGAAACCATTTTTGCTTGATGACGAAAGTCGAAACCTGAGCCCTAAATAATAAAACCTCTGTCAAAAGTCGAAACCTCAAATCCTTCTGACAAAAGTCGAAACCCTCAAATCCTTCTGACAAAAGTCGAAACCCAAACTTAACTTGACAAAATCCTAGTACTCCTGCTAAAAAAAAAAAAAAGTAAAAATTACTAGTGAAATAATTGTCGGTGAAGTGAGCAGCACCGACTTTCTTTTTATTTATATTTAATGCTGAAGCTATTTATTGGCTTGACGTGGCTCATATATTTATTTAGTTTTTAAAAACAGAAATTATAAATGGGTAAATAAGCCATTAACACCTCTCGAATACTTAAATAAATATAAATATAGAGAATTAAATTATATAAATTTTCTGGTATTTTTCTTTTTTTTTTATTTATAAATTTTTTTTTTATTCAATGTTAAAATATTTTAAATTTTTAAATTTTAATTTGTACGTATAATCTAAAATATAAAGCACCAATAACATATTATAATTCATGTTTCTTATTAACTTCCCGGTAGGCCCTTTTTTATTGAGATCCGATCAATTCACTGACAATCGTCTCATAGACACCACATTTCACCACTAACAAGCTCATTTTACTGACAGCCTATTTCACTGAAGCTCATTTCAAAAAGTCTTGTTAGTAAAAGAGCTTCAGTAAAATAGATTGTCGGTAAAATGAACTTATCGTTAAATAATTGTCATGAAATGTGGTGCTATGAAGTGATTGTCAGTGAAGTAATACGGATCTCTTTTTATTAAGTTTTTTATTTAGATTAATTTAACTGGCAAGTATAACAATAATTAACAATAATTATAATCAAAGATCTGAAAATAATGCATGCACCTCTTATTAATTTTATTATCTACACTAATTTGTCTTTTATACAAGTCAATTTAGCCAATATACAATTATTATTTTTTAATCGAAATACTGAAATATGTAAAATAATTTGTTTATTATTAATTTCTTATTTGTGCTAATTTACTTAATTGATAAATCCCTTTTTATTAAGTTGTTTATTAAGCTTCTTATTAAAACTAATCTAAGTATAATTATATAGCCCTTTATGAACATAAAATGTAGAAAACCAAGGCGCCCTTACACTTGCTTATTATATAATAAAATTTTAGTAATTATTATAAATTATGTTTTCGTAATTTAATATTATCTTCATTAACATTTATATGCTTCATCATCTTCTATTAGTTCTGTCACCTTCGTAGTTTCGTCAGTTTCTTTACCTTTTGTCACCTTTCGCCAGTTTCAACACCTTTCGTCAGTTTTTGACACCTTTCGACAGTTCCGACATTTCGTCATTTGAGATTTTAATTGGTGAAAGTCGAAACTAGGTTTCGACTTTCGTCAGCGCGAAACATCTAACAATTATAATTAAAAGTAATATGTTTAAATGCCAAAAGACAATTACAATTATATAATTTTGTATGCTAAAATTTGCAATCTTATTTTGATAAATTCGGACCCTTGATTATAATATTTTTTAAAATTTTGGCCCTTAAATGTAATTATTTTCACTTTGGCCCTTATTTGTAATTATTTTCATTTTTCGGGTCCTTATATGTAAATTCCCCTAAATTTTACTAGTAAAATTATTTAATGGTTACATTATATTGCAGTTATAGGAATTTTTATTATTAGCTATTAAAAAAGGTCCCGTCTAGGAACTTTTCACCCACCTCGTCATACGAATGCTTTTGAAAATGATTCAATACATGCATACGTACGTACGTACGTACGTACAGTACGTCCCATTCTGTACTCCTGTTATATTTAATGTGTATCATAATAAATTATGATACGGTAAATCATTTCCACTTTAATGCTCGCATTAAGTTTCTAATTTTTCCGATATTCCGATATTCCGATCCCATGTTTATATATATATATCACTTGATTGAGAAGTTTTGTGATTAAGTCTCTGTACTTTTCAAGCGTTAATATACCAATTGCACCTTTCCCTTGGTAATAAACTGCTTCTATAGGTCATTCAAACTTTTTATGCCGACGTAAGTTCAATACCTTAGGTATACTTTCGAAATAACTGGCGCATACATAACGATTAAAAAACAAATTGATTTAAATTTATAAAAATCTTTATTGAATTGAACTTTCAGTTGACTTATTACACATAATTTTTTTACTGCTTAACAAACTTTAAAATCTAGCTTTAGAAGGTTAGATTTGAATTTTGAAATTTTAATTTTGTATTTAAATTCGAATTTAAAATTGCATATAATAATTTTGATTTTTTTCTTTAATTTCGAAACATACTTCCTGTCTCCTAAAAGAAATAGCATATCTTAGAATAAATTATTAGCCATATTTATATAATTGTTTCTTAAAGCTTACGTAAAGTAGGCTCTAGAGGTTAGGTTCAAAATTTGAAATTCTTTGGAGGCTTTTTCGTTTTTTTTTTTGTTTCTAATTTCAAAACCAACCCCTGCCCGCCTTAAAAAATTATCTTAGGAAAATCTTTAGGATAAGTGGAATCTAGCCACATAACGTGAGCATCTAATTTGACATTTCATTGTCACGTGACAGCTCACTTGCATAATCGAATGAATAATATAATTTTAAATAGTTCTCCAATGTTGCTACCTCGATTTGACTATTTGTCCCTGAGCTCATATTGTTGGAGCCAATTAAATCAGACTCGTGTGGTGCTGACTCTATAGATTATATAGAGAAGATAAGTGAAAATTTGCTTAATTTTCAAATAAAGACATGCATGAAAAAAATACTAATTAATTATATAGTATTTACCCAAAAGGTAGTTATGATATGAATTTTGATCTAATTTAAATAAGAATAATCAAATCAAAGCGATGTTAACATCAAAGAAACAACCAAACATTTTAAACAATGCTTAATTCTTGCAATGTATATACCATTTTCCAAGCCATCAAACTGTTGAACAGTCGATTGGTTTTGTTCTTTATTGGATTCTTCGGCTTTTTTCTCCAAATTTTTAAAATCTTCTTCCAACCTTTTAACATCCTCTTCCAACTTTTTAATCTTTTTACCATCTTCTTCATGCTGTTCTTTCAACTTTTTAACAATTGCTTCATTTTCTCCCAACTTTTTAAACAATAATTCCATTTCTTGTTTGTAACCGATATTACGGAAAACATTTACCGTATCGTTCTCATTCTCTTTGCATTTTGGGCATATTCCAGTAATAATAAGTTTCTTTTTACATACTTTGCAATGATTTGGAAGTTTGCAGATAATGTTTTTTCGTATACATTCGCTACACCCAACAAGAGGCTCCACACTTGAATCCCAACCGTGGCACTTTCTTCTTGAAATTTTACATGCTTCACAGATTACACTAGCACGAGTTCTTTTTTCTTTACTTGATTCAATGCACTCATGGGGTCTCTTTATTCCTCTTGGCTGAGCGTTCTCACTACATAAGTCTTTGGATGACATTATAATTTTATATAATTTGCTAAAATGAACGGGAAATAATTCTAATAACGGAGCAACAGTATAAAACTTGAACGAAATTTTTTCGCAAAAATGCCGTATAAGACAAGTTTTCTTTGATTCAAATTTTAGCGAAGCACAATATAAAATTTGATCGGTTTTTTTTCGCAAAAATGCCGTATAAGACAAGTTTTCTTTGATTCAAATTTTAGCAAAGCACAATATAAAATTTGAACGGGTTTTTTTCGCAAAAATGCCGTATAAGACAAGTTTTCTTTGATTCAAATTTTAGCGAAGCACAATATAAAATTTGATCGGTTTTTTTTCGCAAAAAAACCGTATAAGACAAATTTTCTTTGATTCAAATTTAACCATCAATATTGTTACTCGTTATAAAATTTATTAGATATTAGCAATGGCGGTGTGAGGGCGGTATATAACCTTTCCCGCCAATGCTAGTATTTAAAATGATGATCATATGCTTGTGTATGGTCATGCTGTTAAACGTTTGTTATTGTACTATCACATCCATTATTATATAATTTATCATATCAGGTGACTATTATTGCGGTAAAAAGTCGGTTAGAAATTGCTGGCGATAATTCTTGGAGTTTTCCGAACTTTGTACTTTTTGTGTGTTACATGCAAACTATTTCTTGCAGGTACGTAATGTAAAGGCAGCGTTGTACATTTGAAGTCCCTGAGCTTTTGTCTTATCCTGTTTCATCCCTATCCCGTCCTATCCTGGGACGTACCATCAATATCCTGATTTTTAGCTTATAAATTTATATTAAAAAAATAATAAATATATATGCAAAATTATATAAAAAAATATGTAAAATTAATTTTTTTTTTTTTTTTAAAAAAAAAAAAAGAATTGAAAGCAGGTTATCTTGGTAAAATTTTGAGCCATCGACATTTTTTAAGCTTCAGTTTTGGTCCTAATATTGTTAAAATTTATCCCATCTATCACATGTACAACACTGCGGAGAGGTACTAAAGTTATTAGGTGAAACTTAAGACTTTGATGTTTACAAAAGTCAAATATTACGGAAATTAGTTTCGATTTTCATCAGCTAAATTACAATAGAAAGGATTTTATGCATTATTAAAATATTCGAAGCTAATACAGTAATATAGTTGTCGAAATCGTAAAAGATAATTTTGACCTTCGACATAGTAATAAAATGGTCGAACTATTCAATACATATGGGTTATCCTACGTTGTTATGATGATCTGTGAATCCGAATTAGGAGATCGGTTAAAGCAGAGTGAATTTTGAAAAATCATCTAATTTAATGTTTATTAATTAATATTAGAGTTATGGCTATTTTGAGATTAGATTTAAGAATGTCTATATGAGAACCGCAGCAAAAGGAGGCAGTGGGCAAAAAATTTGATCTTGTACTTTTATAAAAATTGTATTTCTAATACTTTAATTCTTCAAGAAATTGAGTTTAAAAAAATTATTATTTTTTTTGCCCACTGTCTCCTTCTGCTGTGGGGGTCCCCATTTGTAATTTGCTTCTTCATCATTTTTTATTAATGTCCGAAGTAGGTCTAGGCTATTTTGTATTTTTGCTGATCTGAAAATTTACAATTTAATTAGTCGATTATCTGTCGAACATTAAAAATTCACTCCGCTTTATATCCGACTTAGGTATGTAGCCGTCGCACAAATCCGGTATTACCTAAAGTAGTATGGTACGAGGTATAATATAGTTGCGTAGTATATCAAAAATTAAAGCGTATACATATGCGTCGGATATACTAACATATAAATATATAATTATTTGTTTGAAACTATCTTACGGTTATTGTATATCACGTGTTTGCACAGATATTTATAAAAAATATTTACACTCGATAATTACATATTTAATATGTAAATTGTTTTTGCAAATATCAATTTAATGCAAATACAATATGCAATATTATATATTTTTATTATTTCATAGACTATTCAAGTTTATATACTTGTTCAAGTCCGTATTCACGCTCTTTGATAATATTGGCAATTTGCAATTCTCTTAGTTTTTCCTTTCTTCAATTAAAAGCATACGTTACTTATATTCCAATTTTTCCTTTGGTGCCATTAATGATTCTACTTTTTGTATCTGAAATAAGATCTAGACTACTTTCAGTTGATCTTTGTGATTTCTATATTTGGAAGTTTGTATAGAGCATTTTTTGTTGGGGTAATAGCTTTCGATTTCTTGTTAGCTATAAATTAAATTAACATATATTATTATGCAGCCATGGACAACTGCACTAAAAATTCTCATATTTTTGCATTTTATGTCATCACTGATTTATCTTCTTTTTTTTTTTTGGAGCTTAAATTTTAACAGAAATGAAAGGAAAAGGTTTAAATCGATGAAATAGATATACGAATATGAGAAAATAGTATACAGTAGCCGTCATAATTCCGTTATTGCGCAGTTGTAAAAAATATGCACGTGGGTGTTTAATGACGGCAGGTGATTGGCTTAGACCATGCCGCTTCGCGGTATGATCTGCGCCAATCACCTGCCGTCATTAAACACCCACGTGCATATTTTTTACAACTTGCACAATAACTATATATTATTATTATTAGAAAAATCTATTTGTAACAGCCTGTTACGTAACAGGTATTAATGTTTGGTTAGTGTTAGGGTTAGTGTTAGGGTTAGTGTTAAGGTTAGTGTTAAGGTAAGGTTTAGAATTAGTGTCAAGATTAATACAAAATTGCGAGAGGATCATTTTTCATTAGTGCCGCAAAAGGTTACCTTAGTAAAAGCTTGAGTTATAGCAAATTTAAAATATACCTGTTACGTAACAGGCTGTTACGAATAGATTTATTATCAGTCACACGATTTGTCACGCAGATCAGGGGGGTAAATTTTTTACTATGTGATTTGAGTGATCGACATTCATATGACCGGCTTTTTTTACATAGTAAATTGCAACGATAGGCTCTTTTCAAATACAATTTTCAGGGGTTTCCTAAAAGGAAATCATATTTGCGTACAAGGTACAGCTGTTTATTTTCATAAACACTCTTCGATTTTCTAAGTTTTAAGCGGAAAAATAATAAAGCTGAGAAGAATCATACCTTCAAAATAGGTGTTTCGTTTCATTTTTATGTATATAATATTTGTCTTATTTCGCTTTAAAAACTTTTTTTTTTAAAGTTTAACTTACTAAACCTCCTGACAATTATAAATTGCTAGATGTTGAATGAAGTTGCAAGTAATCATGAGGTGTTTAGTAGCTACGAGCTAAATTAGTATATTCGAATAAGTATTATTAGAACTTAAATGAGTTGAAGAAAACTATTATTGACAGCTAGTTTTTTAAATGAAATAGTTTTATGAGTTTTTGAGAATAGTTTTTTTTTAGACAAGTAGTTTTTTTAGACAAGTAGCTTTTTTAGACGAGTAGTTTTTTTTAGACGAGTGGTTTTTTAGACGAGTGGTTTTTTAGACGAGTAGTTTTTTAGACGAATAGTTTTTAGACTGTAATTTTTAGTCAAGTTGAAACTATATGGTTTAATTTAAT
>CAJVPY010005306.1:0-11594 GCA_910591965.1 Dentiscutata erythropus
CCAATAAAATTACTTCATATGTAAATGACCTAAATGACCTAATGACCCAAATGACCAGGTCATTTACTCAAATGACTCGGTCATTTAAATTTTGAGTAAATGACCTGGTCATTTACCATCCCTGGGGTCACCCACTCACCCGGGTGGTACCCATCTTGGTCCAACCACTAATATCTACGCTATTGTACAATATTATTTAAATTTTAATGGCATTATATAAATTTGTATTATACAGTATATATATTCTACTGCTCCAATGTTCGCCCGTAAATCCATAAGCATTACGTCATTAATAAAATTTTAATCAAAATGTTACGGATATAGGAACCGTGAAATATATCGGATATTCCATGGTGCGACATGACATCATGTATTACAACGGCTTTGCCGTCGATATCCGTGGAATGTCTATTACATGTAGCAATATTTATAAATTTTTTAATAATATATATTTATATTGTATAATTACTATATAGTACAATATAACAAATTTATATAACATGATTTAATTGACTAAAAATTAATTTTTCAATTAGTATAGTTTATATTGACAATATAAATAAAAATATAATATTTTCTATTTTATTAAAATTAACGATTTAGAAAATACAGAATTTAGTATGTTAATTGATTATACCATTACGTTACAGATTACACCAAGCAGGAGGTTAAAAACAATATACATAGCACATTAAAATCAAATATTTCTTAAATTATCGATTTCGATAAAATAAATTATATTTAGAAATATTTGATTTTAATGTTTATCTTTTCCTATAAGATAAAGCTATGGTTTTTGATTTCTTGCATCATATAAATTTATGTATAGCCACTAACAAATTTTGTGTAACAATCACTGTAATTTTTAACGAGGATTATTAATATTATACTGTTTTATAATGAATTGAAAAAAATTTCTTTTGGTTTAAAGTACTTGTTCTGTGGAATAAATTGATAAAAAATTTAATATGTATATGATAAAGAAGATTAATTTAAATTCAATAATTTTTATAATCATTTTATAGGAGACTTTTAAATTTCAAATTGTATCTTCTCTGTAATTGAATTTAAATTTTGCTCAGTTGCTCTGCAGAACTTATATTTTAAATTAAAATAGAATTTTAGAAAAAAAAAATTTCATTTAACTTATTAAAAATGTAATATGTATTTTATTAACGTTTAATCATATACAGATTTAAAAATCGAACATATTACTATAGATAATCGAAGTATTATACGAAAAATTTGTCTGTTCTATGGCTATGTTATGTCCACATCGCGGATAACTAATTTATTCGTCAGTTCCTATTATACTTCTATGCTATTTCTTTCAAATTAAAATTACGTACTTCATAAAGTTTAGCTTTATTACAATCACAAGACTTCTTTCATTGTCAATTTTCTTTGGCTGACAACTTTAACCACCTACCATAATCATCCTAAAAAAATTTCGCTACTATTTCACCAGCCAATCAGATTTCAAAAATCGTTCATAATTCAATATTTTACCTATGAAACTGCTCTAATAAAGAATTATCCTTGCGAAATTTTGGTATTAGTAGAGCGAGCTCTTCTAATCTAACATAATACCAAACCCTAACTTAATTTGACTGTGACGCTAGGATTTAAACAACATTTCACAAATCTACTAATTTAAAAAATTCGTTTACCATTAAAAAAAAAAACAAAAAAAAGATATATCAAAAAAAAATAAAATACCGGACCAGTCGAATCTGAGATCCGAGCAATAAGCGAGAAAAATAAATAATTGATCTACATAGTACAAGCCTATACATGTGTACATTTAATTAAATTTTTTTCCGTGTAACCACCTTAGGGAAGAGCTAACCCTTTTTGTAAATTTTTAAGGAATTAAAAATCAGTAAATATGATAATGATAATTACTAATCGTGAATGATATCACGGTATAGATGTGAAACGATTTTTTACATCGTGATAGAAATAAATGCTCACATTAAAGATAAGCAAAATTTATCATCCTAAAGCAACCTATTATTTTTCTTGGTGCCACTATATTCTATGTAAAGAATTGGCAATTATACCCTTTACAGCTATTACAATCATTTTAACATTTATATCATACAACATTTACAACTGAGCTTTAGTTGTAATCAAGGATTGTAATCCGTAATGCTCATAACTATTATTTACGGAGCAACCTTAGTTATTATCCATTTTAGGGAAATGGCTAAAATGACCATAAAATAATTGCTGATCAAAAGGGGGTAAATTATTTACCTATCTAGCATTTTCTGATACTGTGATCTAGCGTTCTATCGCAGCGCAAAACATCGTTATAATTCGTGATTTTCCCGCTAATAATAATAGTCTTCTTTATTACGGATCCTATGCATATATATTGCTCAATGCATAATTCAATCAATTGCAAGATTTTACACACTTTTAGTTTAATTAAAATAACTTGGTTTCTGATATAATAAATAAATGAATATTTTTAACTATTCAAGACTCAAATTTAGGTCATTTTATTTGCATGGATTTACTTGACAATACATTGAAATACATATAAAAAAAAAACTAAAAAGATCATAAGCTATTGTTTTGCCAAAAATGATTCGTAAAGGCGCGAAAAACTTATACATATTGTATACAGCTAAATTGATAAATCAAATATCTAATACCAACAATTGATAGTTACAACTAGAAAATAAACAGACTTTAAAACAAATATTATAATTTAGGATGATTTATGAATAAGAACGTGGGCTTCTGAGCGTTTTCACCCTTTTCACATTCGGAAAATAAACATTCATCTGGTCTCTTATAAAACTCATAATCTTTAGGATCAAGACTATAATACCTGTTGAAAAGATGGCCCCTAGCGTTTTTGTTAATAAAAATCTTCCCGTGAAAACGTGGATTTTCAGATTCTTGAAGGACGCCCATCTTAGCAATAAGATCATCTTCATTTGCATAATGTTCAATGCATCTAATCAAACCTTTTGGATTTATAAACTCTCTAGAAATATTTGCAAATGTATATACCTCAAGTTTCTTAAGCAACTGTTCGTTGTAATCATCTTGTTCTGAATAGCTCAACTCCCAGTATAATTTTTTTATGACTAAATTTGTAATGACGGATCCCTCAGAATGAGCGACCAATACAACTCTTTTAACATTTTCATCTTTAAGCGCTTTGAAAATATTCCATGAAGCCCAACGTACTGGTATTGTTTCATCATCAAAGCTTCTCGAGACGATAGTTTCAGCTGTATCCCAAATAATACCATAACTGCTATTAAAAATGCCTGTAACACCCCTATTGAAACGATGCTCCAAACGTTTGCAGTTTTCATCTAACCAATGTTTATTTGCCATGACGCCGTTAATAAAAAACCATTTTTCATCATTGTGCTCCTCTACTTCTATCAAAGGATCACGGCTTTCTTCTTCTTTTAATTGCATCTCTCTCATTGGATAGAGAATAATAGCAGGAATCGTGTTGAAAAAACACCATAGCTGAAATAACATACTTTTCCAATTTTCCCAATATGATAAATCGAGCTCATCGCTTCCTCCCTTCGGAATTTTGGAGTTATTGAAACGTATCCCGAAAATACTATTATCGAGTAAAAATTTGATAATATCAAACCAATGAGAAATGAGATAGCAAAGGTCTTGACGAACGTATTTCCAGGGGTTATCCATATGGTCGCCTGCCACCATACAGAACGCATTATAACAATTCTTGTCTACTTTTGTAGCGTTTGGCATATTACGTGAATCGTCAGTTTTTGGCAACTTGGTATATAAATTTTCAGATTTTGACATTTTTTATCTTTACGTCAAGTTTATCTTTCAATAATATGAATTGAAATTTTTTTCGTTCAAAGAATTTGAATATTTTCTTTCATTTTGAATTCACATTTTTATATTATTTTATGGTCTTACAAATTTTTACAAATTAGTATAGATTGTTTCATTTTATTACGTAAAAAAAAATACTGCAATATTATTTAATTTACTCTTCAGATTAATATTGTTTGGTCACCAAACTTAATTCAAATAGAATGATATTACATATCGCATAAAATATGGTGTACGTTATGAAAGGGCAAGATCAACCATCTAGAAAAATTATGTAAGATGGTGGTACAAATTCTTGAAATCGCCGGTATCTGGATAATTCTTGGTATCTGGGGGATAAAGGGAATAAGAGATAATTCAAAGAATAATTAGTATAACGCGAATAAATAAGAATTCAGAGTATTCCGTCATATGTAAAATTAAATATATAAAGAGAGTTTCCTCCCGCAATAAAGATAACTCAGCTGGAGTTCAAACTCATAACTCAGAGTTCAAAATTGGAAAGGTGTTCGCTCTACTCATACCTCCGGTAAGTCAAATTCATATAGAGGCTTAATAGCCTAATCCGTGATTCCGAATCAGAGCTTCATGACGTAGTATAGAGCTCTAATTTAACACCCTAACGCTAATTATTCGGACCAAATCACACCACGCCTTGATCGTAACCTGCCACTATTAGTGTTTAGGTTAGATAGTGGTTTAGTGTATTGTTTTAGGTAGTATTAGTGTTGGTTGATAATCATATTATCCATATTCCTGATTCCGGAGCAGTTTCCACTTTTGCAACGTTCGCAAAACCTCACAACTGATTGGACCATATAAGCGTACTAACTTGTATATTTTATCGCTTTAACAGATTTTTATCTCGATTAAAGTGAATGACGTCTTTTCATTATCGTTGACTCGGAATTGTACTAACCGAATATGATTTGTCATTTTAGAATTTAATAGGCTGAAATTGGTCCACATGACTTTTCATAATAATGCTGTAATGTCGCATAAAAGTTTTTGTTGATCATTTAGTGTTGGGGTTTAAATGTGCTACTACTACGTACGTACTGGGGTATACGGTATACGTACTATGTAAATCAAAACTATATGTGGTCATATAATAAAATAATAAAATTTATTAATGATTTTTAGATGGGGTTATAGTAATAATTATTAAAATTTTTTAAATAGATGCACACCCTAACGGTCGATAGTTTTGCAAAAACCAGTATTATGTCACTACAAACAAAGTTACAGAATATATAATTTCTTTTATTTAAATATGAAAAAATTTAATCCTCTATAATCACGCGGTTTATTTTACATAATAAAAAATGGGATTATAAAATTTTAATAATAATGTTAAAAATGTGCTTCTTATAAAGAGGGGTGATACTATATAAGAGGTGACTGTAGAGGAGGGCGAGTGATTTTTTTTCTAATAAAAAAAAATTAGGCAAGAAAGAACCAATTTTAAAGAATTGGCTCTATAACTTTATTTGTAGAGATATAAACCAGTCTTTGCAAAATTTTATCCAAATCTAGGGTTGTGCATTTAAAAATGTCTAAATTTATTTCATCTATCTAAAAATCTTCATTAATATATGACCACATATAGTTTTGATTTATATAATATACTGTGTAACCTAATGTGTACGTAAACTAGGTTAACAGGAACTGTTGTGAGTCCGAAGCCTAATTAATTAATTATCGGCCAATAAGAATAATATCACGTGGCTGTCAAAAGGTCTAGTATGGGTAAGTCTCCGGACACATAACTACTCCAAGAGCACCACCAAAAATTTTCGGATACACAAAACTTTGACCAATAAAATTAAATTTTAATACTTTTTTACAACTTCAAACAAAGATATCTTAATTAGGGATGGGTACGGTTACGGTCATAACCATTGTGACCGGTCAGAGCGGTTTAACCAATGCCAGAATCTGGAACACCTGATAAAAATTTGCCGGCCATTTCGCTAAAATCCGAGATTTTGAAATGAACCTGTGCTGGTAGGGCAAGAAAATCCCGAGCTGAAGATCACTGTAGATCTGATTCCGGAGTCCAAATATTCTTCCTGGACTCAATGACATGGCCGGGTTATGAGAACCAAAAAATCAATTTTGCCTGGCCTTAGTAAAATTAAAATAAAAAAATTTTAACAGATATTGGATAGGTAGATACCGAGATATCTTCGTTCAAAGTTTGAAAAAGTTAAGGCGATTAACAAAGACCGGCTAAGTTTTTTCAAACTTTGAACGAGAATATCTCAGTACTACCTATCCAAAATTGATGAAATTTTTTTATTTTAATTCTACTAATTCAAAGAAAAATTTCATCGATTTTGAATAGGCAATCACTGAGATATCCTCGTTCAAAGTTTGAAAAAACTTTGCCGCTGTATTGATAATCACCTTAACTTTTCCAAACTTTGAACGAGGACATCTCAGTAACTACCTATCCAAAATTGATGAAATTTTTTTATTTAATTTTACTAATTCATGGAATTAAAATATAAAAATTCGTAGATTTTAAATAGGTAATCACTGAGATATCCTCGTTCAAAGTTAGAAAAAATAGAAAAAAGATTAACCGCAGTCTTTTGATAATCGCTTAACTTTTCAAATTTTGAACGAGGATATTTTAGTAACTACCTATCCAAAATCGACAAAATTTTTTTATCTTAATTCTACTAATCAATAGGATTAAAATAAATAAAAAAATTATCGATTTCGAATAGGTAATCACTGAGATATCCTCGTTCAAGGTTTGGAAAAAAGACGTTTTTTGATAATCGCAATTTTTTCAATCTTTAAATGAGGATATCTCAGTGATTACCTATCCAAATCGACGAAATTTTTATTTTAATTCTACTAATTAATAGAATCAAATAAAAATTTTCATCGATTTTGAGTGGGTAATTACTGATATATCCTCGTTCAAAGTTTGGAAAAAATTAAAGCGATTATCAAAAAGCATTTTTTCCCAAACTTTGAACGAGGATATCTCGGTAATTACCTGTTCAAAATCGATGGAATTTTTTTTATTTGAATTAGTAGAATTAAAATAAAAAAAAATTCATTGATCTTGGATAAGTAGTTACTGAGATATCCTCGTTCAAATTTTGAAAATAACTTAGCCAAAGTCTTGTTTTGATAATCGCCTTAGCTTTCAAATTTTGAATGAGGAGGATATCTCAGTAAATACTTATTCAAATCGAATTTTTTTTTATTTTAATTCTACTAATTCATAGAATTAAAAAAAAACCCCTTTAATCGATTTGAAAACGTAATCTTCGCTCAAAGACTTAGCCGCAGTCTGTTTTGATAATCGCCCTAACTTTTTTCCAAACTTTAAATAAGGATATCTCGGTAATTACCTATCCAAATTCAACGAAAATTCTTTCATTTTTAATTCTACTTATTCATAGAATTAATATAAAATTTTTCGTTGATTTTGTATAGGTAATTATTGAGATTTCTTTGGTCAAAGTTCAAAAAAAAAGTTGTCTGAAAATGATCCACGACACGTGACCAGGCACTTTTTTTTCGCCATGGCTAGGGTTTTATTATTAGGGTCTATGACAGCAAAGTTTTCGGATTGTTTTTAAAGGGTGTTCGAAGGGTGTTCACTTTTATTAGTGAAAAATCGTACGACATAAATCGTTAGAAACTTTAGATCCTTGCAGTATAATGATAGGCGGGGAGTATAAGTAACAAACTCCGCTAATGAATAGTAATCTTATGTTATATTATCATAATAGATGGAGATTCTGAGAATCTTTCCTCCATTCTTTTGAAAAAGTTTAGATCATAAATATAAATAACTGATAAGGTATGCAAGCACGTACATATATACGTACTGTTTAAACGTTATTTTTAACAAAATAATTTTTTTACCAAATTTGGGGACAATAACAAAGTTTAGTAGTACGTATAAAATCTCATGATAATACGACAATGAACATACTTATTTGAATTCTGTAAAGTCCATTAATGCAATCAATAAAAAATGGTATGAACTTGAACAGGGTTGACAAATCAGGCATTTGTATCCTTAAGTGTTACTTCTCCGTCTCCGTTGAACTCTAATACGTAATCATGAACATTTTTGTATATTTTTATTTTTGCAAAATATAAGTTCTATATCAAATACCGATAATTAGAAATATCAAATAATAATTGAGAAAATCTTGCATATACATTTGATAGACATTTGTTCTAGACCTGAATCTACGGTACGAATGCAATTATGTCCAATTCACTTCTTAATTCTAATTTTCACACAAAACTCCTATTTTTCAGCTTCTCTTTGTTCTTAAAATATGATTGATACACAAGACTTGATATATATAAACGAAGAGCCGAATGCAGTTCTTTATTATCTCATCCACCAACTAAACTCTTCCTGTGTTCTATTCTATTTTTTTACTGCATGATACTTCACTTATCAATTTAATAGATAGGCAATACTGTCGGATATAAAACTGTGGCTCAAAAGTGAATTATTGAATTTTTAGGACCAATGATGTTGTGAAATCGGAAACGTGACCTGGTGTCTGGCACGTTACCCAGTGAATTATAAATTTGTGTTTACCGGCCGAATTTTGGGAATTCGTTCGCCAGATTCGCCAGACTTGGCGAATAGGTCCAATTGAAAGAAAAGAGAAAAAATGGAGGATAATAATAATTATAGCAATAAGAGTAATTCCAGTTATAAAGCTTGTTGTATCATGTAATACTAATTATAAATACTGAAATAAAGGCCTTCTAGCCCTTCGAGAGAATAACTAGTACCTGCTTTACCTAAATAATAAAGTACCTAAGTCACATACATTTATTATAAACTACATTCGTTCATTTAACTGCTCGCCAAATCTAACACGCCTCTTTCGTACAGTGTTAAAGATTTAATGTTCCCAATGTTCCCGGGAACATTTAAAAAAATTAGACTTTATGTTCCTTATTAAGATCAAAATGAGAACATAAAAGTTATAATTTATGTTCCTACAGAGAGAGAGTGTGTGAATATTTATTATTTTATTATAGGAACATTGAAAATTTTTGGGAACATAAATTTAATAACTTATGTTCCCGAAGAACAAAAACAAAATTTCGTACGTACGTACCTGTATCCTGCTGTGGAACGATTCCGATTCTCGTTTTTGTCATCTGGTCAATTAATCTTAATATACTTGTATCCTTTTTGTGTCATTAGAAAATAATATGAAAAATTTCAGATAATTTCCTTTATCATAAGTTTGTAGTGCGTCCCTGGCTATTCAAAAATTATGGATCCTTTACATCAATACAAATTGTATTTATAGTGCTGAATTTAATTTAACTAATCCATACTCAATATATTATATAATCCTAGTACTTTTATATCTAGCACTGCTATCTACTTTATCTATTATTGGTAAACTTTTAGCCCAAACCTTCTGTCTTATCTAAAATGGGCATAGCTTGCTATACCTACCCCAACCTTTCTGTGTCCTACACACTTCAGATTAGGTATCAGAGATATTATTGTCTTTAAACTGAAGTTAGTACTTGGATGTTACCCCTACATATTCTCTGCCCTTATAGAGTTTATATCCACTCTAATACCTACTTTACTTCCCTTTTAGTTTCTTCTCTCTGGCTTAACATTCGATTCTAGTTAGTTAGCCAGAATAAAATCAGTTTATTCTGGCTTTAGATGCTCTTAGACTTCGAACTCCTGATATGTAATTTTATAATACACATTCTTTTCCTCTGGTGTGACTCTAGTGGCCACCTTGGTCGATCCCTCATCTCAAGAGGTTCAGTCTGAACAATACCCTGGAACTGGTGCCATCCAAGCTCCATTCCGCAGTATCATAGAAAGTTTTTGCTATCTCACTACTCGGGTTTTCCCAAACGAGTTTTTGGTTATTCTGGCTTTCTAGAATTTACATGGCATTGACTTATCATAGAGTTTGTATCTGATAATTACTGAAATGCATTCCTCTGTGTAATATATATACAGATACAGATTCTACGCTCTACTACTTTGCAATAGCTCACTTTCTATTTGAGATAGTATTACCTAAGATTACAGATCATAAATCTAAGCCATTTTTAAGATAGTCATTAACTATATACAGCCCAGTATTTGAAATCGTCATCTGTGGGATTTGAATACTAGATTTGCTACTTGGTGGGGTGACGACTAGACCACTTTACTAAGCTGCTACACCTCTATACATAGTTTAAAGTTTATTTGATTAAAATATAATATATATTGAACTTGATACAATTTTTTAAATAAAAATTATTTATATATATATATATTTTTTCTATACAACATGATTTCTTTTATTTCAAATCTTTGAACTAACTATTATATAAATAACCAAGAAAATAAAATATATAGTGGATTGTTTAATACAAATATATAATATATTACTATAGTATAGATATCCAATTTTTTGGATTTCTTTTGACACAACCCATATTATTCAATATGCTAATAATCTTCAGAAGCAAATTCTTTTACAAACAAATAGTAAAAACTTTTATCTTTATTAATTTTATTTTTGTTTTCTAGTATTCAATATCTTCTTCATTTTTTTTATACTATTCAGCCACTATTTTTTTTAGATAACCCAATGCAATTTGTATCCTATAATCTTCAATTTAATTGTTGGCTACAGATACTTTTTCAAATTCATCGAACCATTCAAAAGGATTTTCATCATCAGTATCATAAAAAGATTTAATCTTTACAAAATTATTTTCTTAAATATTTTAGTTTCTTTCTTACTAACTGCTTTGGTTATGACTTTCATTAACTGTTTAAATCAGGCATTGTTTATTTATTCTAGGTTATTTTTAAAAAGTTCAATCTCACAGTTATCACCAAATATTATGGGGTAAATTATAGATTTAACTAATATATATATGAAAATTATAGATTTTATACAATATAAGGTATTCACCAGAGGTGTGATAATGGTGATTTGACAATAATTTGTTTTTTTTTAAATGAATTTTTCAAGATAATTTATTTAATCTAATATATAAAAATTATTAGAATCCTGTAGAATATCTTTTACAAGAGAGAAAATACAGTGTTTTTATAGCTTTAACTACACTAATAAATCCAAAAGGGTTAGAAATAAATTAAAGATTACATTATTGAAGAATCAAGGAGAACTAACTTTAAGTAGGGGGCTTACAATGATAAGTATAACATGATTATAATAAAAATAAGGCTTGCTTCACTTCTTTAAGATTTTATCTTAAAGCCACTTGTAAATATTTCTTGATTCTTAGTTTATTCTCTTATTTAGATTTCTTGAATTTCAGTCTTTCTTCTATGCATACTTGTTCTTCAGATTTCACGTTGATTTGTTGATTGTATTCAGCCAATAAGCCTCAACTGATAAACCAGTATTTGCTGGGTGATTGTTTTGTTAATCATGGATTTACTACGCCAATAATGAAGATCTACCTTTTAGCCTGTGACACTCCCTAACCATAATTCTGACCACTAAACTGCCTATAGCTTCTGTGGTATACTTGTGGCCGAAATTTTTTCAGGGTATTTTAAGATTCAAAAATCCGAAACCCCAATTTGAAATTATGTCGAATTCGAAATTTCTATCAAAATTTAAAAAATATTTGAAATAATTGAAATATTTCTATGTATTTTTAATAAGCTAAAATATATTTTTTTCAAATAAAAGCGTTATTTATATATTTCTATAATCTAATTGACATTTTCA
>CAJVPY010005307.1:0-11593 GCA_910591965.1 Dentiscutata erythropus
TACGGCTCGGGACTCCTTCCAAGAATTCTTTATAGGCCAAATAAGTACTTCACATGGTCTTATCGTCACAGGGTTTCACATTTGAAAGCTCCCGTAGGTTACAGAGATAATTAATTAAATTAATTACTACCAGCTATAATTGAACCATTGACCTTGTCTGTGGAAGGTTTTTTTAGTTTTATTTATTTTTATTTATTTATTTTTTAACTTATATATAATGTTGTAAGGATTAATTGATTGATTAATTGATTAGTCTTAAGCTCAAAGCGAAAATAACCGAAAAAAAACAATAATTGAAGGCATGAAATTGAATTATATCAAAATAGCAAACCTGAAATCTTCAATAAGGGATAGAGATTCAGAGATCACTCACCTGCGTATAATAATTAGCTCAGTTCAAGAGAATGTAGAGTTCCCAAATAGGTATTACGAATAGTAGTAGAGTATGGTTTAGTAAAGTAGTGGAGTATGTGCATTTGAGTATATAAAACTTGCATACTATACTCATAATATGTATTATATATAAAATAATATAGTCATAAAGAATTTAGTTATATGTGACCTCAAGAAAATTCTACTGTAATTAAAATATAACAATATGTGACAGTAACTCAAAAAAGAATTTAGGAAGATTTTGCAGGATTGTATACTCTCACAAATTAAGATTTTATGAGATAGCTTTATTATAGCGATATGATACGAAAACTATTGTTGTTATTTCAAACTTTTTTTCCACATGCAATTATACTGGTTTACCAAGTTCTTTGAGAATTGTTTTTTGAAAAATCCATTTTTTTTTGAATGTCTTGAGATGGTAACATAGAGTGTTGTTCTTTATAATGTTAGAAATATTTTTGAACTTTCTTTTTCAGGTAAAATAATGTTTTCTGAAGGACCTGCTTGAGGCAACATGCAGTTTCTAAGGGCGGAAAATAGAAAGGATTTTCGGTCAGTTGGTCGGATTAATATAAGTATATACCTATAACAATAGTGGGACAACGATGATAGGAGAAAATAATCGCTACACTAAAGAAAATATTCAGAGTCTTTTACATACTGTATTTCGATAAAAACATTCTCTAAGGATACACTCGAGGAATTAAGGAAGGATATAAGATCGAATATTTGATAAACCAGTGAGTAGATTTATTACCATTTTAATTCACATTTTGTGTCAACATATTATTACGAAAAAAAAGGTCTTTTTATTTAAAATACTTATGATACAGTACATATTATAGTATTATTTGTATTTGAAGAAACTAACGAAGCTCCTTATACAACACAAAAAACTGGATCGCACCAAGATATATTTCTATACTTTTAACATATGCTTTACGAAAATTCTTGGTTATTTGTCAAATAATAGAAAATCGATACTTAAGATGGTGAATTGTATGGCAGCTTTTCTTTTCGACAATATGTCATCGATCAAATGATTATATACTGTAGTTATATAGTTATTCATATAGTCCCTAAACTCTTTACGTACGTATATAGTTTATTTTATATTATAATATACGTATAGAACTTTTTATTACAGTAAATTCCAATAAAAGTGATTCATAGAATCAATATCTCAGAATTTAAAATTAGTATTTACTTTGGCAAATTTGTCATTATAGGCAAGGAAATGTTAATTTTACTAGGTTTTAATATCAAAAATTAAATTGGGATATTATTTAACTGTTAAGTTGATAATATATAAGTCATGTGTCAATTAACATTCCAAATCTTATATTAAAAAAACTAAAATATTTTATATAAAAATGAGTACTTACAGTACAATGATTCAAAATGTATATGAGAACTTTACTGCTAACTTGAGTAAAAGATGATTATTGTCGGGGATGATACTAAAATTTGGGGTCTTGGTTTGAAATATAAACTCTACCAAATCTACCTATACAAACACTAACCCTAAATACAAAAAAAATCTCAAAAAAATTTTAAAATTTCAGCATCACCCGATTAGTATTTGGACTCGAGTCAACTCGTAGTTTAAAAAAATATAGTCTTGACTAGAGTTAATTCGAGTTGAGTCTTTTTTTTATAAGCTACGAGTTGACTCGAATCCAAACACTACATCGTCTTTTATTAGAAATGTATTTAATAGCTATTGTTTTCATTAAAACTTAGTATCCCTGTCAAGTAAAGCCATGTGACTAACTCCTCTTTTATTATTTCGTTTAACTCGATTTATCACTTTAAAGGTCAATATATTATGTATTTGCGTGTAATAGTGGACAGGGCGTTAATTTGAAATTTGCATTTTTTCAAAAATTAGTTAAATTACTCATAATATCGACCATTGTCGTGATTTTATCGCATGATTTCGTATGTGATGTTATGAGATTAGTTATTGTTAGTAGTGTTAAGGGGAACGGTTTTTTTCTCAGATAAAGTAATTTATATTTTTTCTGGTATATTGCTTATTTGTTTTAGAGAAATTATGACCTGTCAGTCAAACGTTCATAATTTGAGTTTTTTGGACGACAGTCACGAAGGAATCTTCTCATATTTGAGTACATAGCACTAACCTAGTTTTTGGTTTTACATGTTAATCAGCGGGTTTTTTCCAGACAAATTTTGGCTTTTTTTTTATTTAAAACACTTGCTAATTTAGTTATTATAATAGCACTTATGTGTTACGAGATTTTGAAAGTTCTTGCTTAAAATAAAATGGTCCCAAAATAAATCGCAGGGGGGCGGGCGTTATTACGCGTAAATACGATATTTCATATTAATAAATAAGCACTTTTTTTGATCACAACTACTATTATACAAATTTCTAGTATGTTGTTGAAAGAAATAATGCATTTGTCATAAATTGAATTAAGCGAAAAATAGGAAGGTAAAGTTGCAATCTAACATCATGCACGTAATAAATCAGATCTTTGTGGAAATTATATAGTGACAACTATCGATCTCAAGATGATTTTACTGTTTTGAGTGTGTCAGAAAATAATAAAATTTATACACAAGTGGTTAATAAATTCGGTTTCTTGCTATTATACGATATCAATGACTCTATAATATATATAAATTAAACTCACTAGTTAACAATTTTCTACACTATCATGATTAAAGTAATGGATGCAGCTGGTATTGAAACTCCACTGAAGGCATTTCTGATCAGCAATACATATCTGAACTAGTAGGTATAAAAAATTATTTCTTCATAATCATTAATGGGTGTCTCAAAACTAGATCAGATTCATAGGTGTCTATTGGTATATACATCGTATTTGTAGGTGTAAAAGTTATTTCTTCATACATTAGTAAGGTGTCTCATAAGCTAGATCAGATTTGGTTACTGTTTTTATGAAAATACTGTTTGTTTCTATGATAATTACTGTTGTTAGTTCACAGTTTTGGGTTTCAACAATAGTCAATGTCAGCAAACTTGAAAAAAGAATTGTCAGGAATAAGGTAACAATTTGATAAATTCATTAATATAAAAAATATTTTTACAGATTATAGACAAAAAAGCTTTATCGGTAAGAATTAAACTCATATTGATAAATTTAGGCTTGCTTATTCTTTCTAATCTAATGTAAAGCTAATTTAACATTTCGGGTATCAAGTAGTATCTCTGTACGTACGAGGACTTCATGTATGGAGGTTATGTAGTAGTGCCCTTTAACGACCAATTTTATAAGCATTTATAGATGGTTACCTTTTTGATATATATCGATATATCGGAGTTAACGAAGTTATTAAATTTTTTACAAATTTTATTTAAAACCACAAATTTATTTGATAAGAAAATCTTTTTGTCCAATCAAAATTTCAGAAAAATGGATATTTAATAATATAGTTCGAAATATATAAAAATATACGTATAAGTGTAGCTAAAAATCTTAGTCCTACAGTATAACTAATTGACCAATTTCGATGCGTTATTTTTTAAAAAAAAGTGGTTAAAACATGTGGCATGTGAATCGACTTACATGTGTTGCAGCTTGACAATCCCATAATTGGATCATTACCCTGACATAATACTGTACTTGCTTAAAAAAATTATAATACTGTATTTGTTTTGTAAAATCAAATTCACGTCAATTCAAGTAACACAATAATTTACAAACACGTCTGTAAAATCAAATTCGAAAAATTATCATTTCTCGTTATTTAAATATAATACAATCATTTCCTATAGATACCCGCATCACTGACATTTACTTTGTTAGCATATATCAACTAATGCTTGAGTACGTAAAAGTGTATTTTCTACCTGTGAATTAGGTTCATTATTTTTACTATTTAGGTCAAAGCTGTACCCGAATCTGTGTGTAAGTCTATTCGGGTATAGTTTTGACTTAGCGTCAGTTACCAAAACTTTTTTTTAGTATCTCTTTATACCTCACGTGATATAAATAGGTTTGATTTCTTTTAATTTTATTATTTATTATATATAGATAATTTTATTATTTATTATATATAGATAATTTTATTATTTATTATATATAGATAATTTTATTATATATATATTTATATATATATAATAAATAACTACATCACCACGATTACTGCATTACAGAATTCGACAATGTTATTTTTGGAAGTTATTATATGTACTGTACGTATGTATGTAGTCTTATCTTTATCTCTCTATCTTTTTACTTTCTATAATTTTTCTATACTTACAATTACAATGTTTTTTTTTTCTTTTGATGTAATAAAGCAAACGAAAAAGTAAAAATTTTACATATTCGATTTTATAACCGTACGTACGTACGTACCGTACAGTACATACATCTGTGCAGTGTTAGTACAGTATCTATGCAGATGATTATTTTATAAACAATATAACCTCCTGCACAGATGGTACAGATATTATACAAGAAATGTTATATGGGCCTCCGGATCATGTCTCAATTCAACGAGTGCCTACTTAACAGTTAACCGATTATACTTACATGAATGATCTAAACAAAGAACATGAAATGAATCTATTATAAAAAATGTTTATACAGTATAGAATTGAAAGTTCTTTCGGTCAATACGTATCTAGAACAACTCAATTAATGTGTTTGAACAAACCTAGGTGCAAATTTTGAGTTCGGCTCAAATCAATCTACTAAAAATACAATTTCAAAAATGTGATATCTATAAAAGTTAGATCACAAAAATTATAAAAACATTATTTTACCTTTTTTTTCTTTTCAGATACGAAATTTTATTGGTGGATAGACCGAGATAAGGCTAACTGTAAATATAAAAATTTTCACGTGGTCTTGTATGATGACTTATACATACCGGATATGATAATGAAAATGAATTTCGAATTAATTTATTCAATATATATATTTTTTTTTAATAATTACAATCGATAACCATTCTCTCTCTTAAATAAGAAAAAATTATATGTAAATGGTAAATATTTTTTTTCTTTTTGTATGCATGTTTTTCAACATTTCTTTGTTTTCTAATATTATCGATCATTATTTATCTTTTTATTCAAACTGCAATATTTCTAATTAATATTTATGTAATTCCTCCTAATTTCTGATTTTTCAGTTCATTTATAAAAATTTATAAATTTATATCGATTGAAAATTCATCAAAGGTAACTTGAAAAAAAAGTTCTTTTTTTTTTATTTTTTATTCTCAATCAATCAATTATTCAATTATTCAATTATTCAATTATTCAATCATTCTTTTAAAAAATATTGACATTTTTATATAATTTTTTTGATTAAAAAATATACAGTAGTAATTAATCAAGCACTACATGACTCGACTACTTCCTCCAGAAATTTTAAACATAGTTTTCAAAGAAATTCATGATGAGAGAGAAGGAAGATTTAGTAACCTTAGTTCTTGCGCAAGAGTTGATAGAACTTGGTGTACAAGTGCTATTCCATTACTTTGGTCTGATCCATTCGAAACACATGGTAGCTCTCGTGAATGCGTTATTAATATCTATTTGGCCTTTCTTAATACCGAAGAATTAGGAGAATTAAGAAATAATGGAGTTCCTATTTTTGATCTACCAAATCATCCAATCTTAAACTATCCTTCTTTTCTAAAAACTTTTAATCATCAAATGATAAATAACGCAATATATTCTTGGTGTGAATGTTATGGTGTTATTGATGATGACATAATTTTGAAATACGTACGAGGTGCATTCATTAAAGTTCTTTGTAAATGTGATACAAACTTACGTACACTTTATTGCTCTACTGAATTTGTTGTTGAATACAACTTATTACAATCAAACTTCCATTCTGTGATCGCTTCTGTGAATAAGATGTACATTGATTTAAAATATATTGATATCAAATTTTTATCTTACTTATCTCAAGCTTGTCAACAAGTGGTTTGCAATATAATTTTTTCCCTATTTTTTTTTTTTATTATTTTTTATTTATTTATTTATTTATATTTTCTCTTTGTTGATATTTTAAATTTATATATTTTTATATAGAATTATTTGGAAATATATTTTAGTTTATTTCCACGAACTTCTCAAGATGCCAAAATTGAAGCTGATAGTTTGGCTACATTAATACGATATCAAGTTCAATTACAAAGAATTCATATTTATAGATGTTATCAATATGTTCATCTAATAATTGATGCATTACAACATCAATCAGGTTCATTAAGAGAAGTCGTATTTCATCAAGTTAATTTTCAAGATTGTGGACCTTTACATGGTTTAGCAACTTGTAAATATTTAGAACATTTAGAAATTGGTGAAGGTTGTCAAAACCTTACTGAAGAGATGTGTAGACCACTATTTGATGCATCATTCGTCGATCTTCATGTTGTATTATATAATGGAATCAATTATTCTACCGATCCTTTTAATTTTTTTCATTGTAAAGAACTTGTTGAATGGGCTGAAAAGCAATGTGGAACAAATGAAAGAACTATAAAACAACACGGGGTGAGCCATATTCTAATTTATATACAGTAGGGCATTATATTATTAAAAATTTTGGAAATTATGAAAATATTTTTTGATTTTGTAGATTCCATTGAAATGCTTATGTACAAATAATGTAAAAAGACCGAGAGGCATACACCCTCATCATGTTCTTGGTTTACGGAGTTAAATCTAAAATGTTTAAAAAAATAATGTGGTGATAATTTTTTGTAAGCACAAAAAAAATTCGTTTTTTATTGAATCCACCTTTTTATCATATTTTAATATCATTTATTAATGATATTTTAAAACTCTATTTTTTTTTCAATTCTTGGTGAAAATACACGTATTGTTCTAATCTATTTCTGTATTTATGTCTATTATCACAGCGTCTATATATAGCATTAAAATGTTTTTTATATCCAAAAATTATTAGGACGGAACGATTTAGGAATCAAATTATCTATAACATATAAGAATTGTGTCAAGAAACGACAAATATACATTTTAAATTGCTATGTCTAACCCAAATGCCTCTTGTTTTTTTTTCAGAAAAAAAAAAGTATAAGGGCAAAGTATTAATTAATAATATAATAATACCAAACTCAAGTATATCCGTCAAATTGAAAACTATTGTTAATATCCATCGCATCATTTGGGTGCAATTCTGCAATGCGCTTCATATATCTATCCCACTCCCCAGCTGGACTAAGCGCTTTGGAATAATCTATCTATAAATGTTTATTAAATATAAACGAAAAAAATGTTTATTAAATATAAACGAAAAAAATATTTATTAAAAGTATATTAAGAGATGACTAAATAAAATATTTTTTAAACTTAATAAAATTTACCTCATCAATATTTATACCCCAGGGATCTGCTACACAATAATTTATCATTTAATAAATAAATATTTTCATATAGTATAATTCATAAATAAGATTATTACCATTATCATAAGTTTTATTATCATTCGATTGTAAAAATTGAGGCTCTTCTTGCTCGTCCTGCATTTTCTTGTATGCATCTCTATCGCGTTTCCTTTGTGTTAATATATTCCATTGAATAATCATATCAGAAAGGCTACGTCTAGGTAGTTTTTGAGCAATTTTATGCCAATTTTTAAAACCATCAAAAGCAACACCAAGAGATAGAATATTTTCTTCCTCTTCAGTAAATGGAACGGTTATTTTAGGTTCAGAATTAAAGTCTGTAGGTAATATAAGTCGATACTTTTCTTTTAAAATTATCCAACGAGCAACTAGCTCTACTTGTTTTCTATGTGGTAAAATGTTTTTTATTTTATCCCAATCTTTATCACCATATAATAATACGGCAGTTTGAAGAGCTTCATCTTCCATATCAACCCAAGAATTTATTTCATTCACCATGGATAAAGATATTTCTTGATCTTGACTAAGAGATAATGAAAATGACATTTCTTGATCCCAACTAGGAGAAAATTCACTAATTGTTGATATACTTGATCCAGTCATTGTATCTTCAGTCTCATCAAGTTTTTGATCAGTAGGTGATCGGATTACATTTTGATTTTTTAAACCTTTTGTCCTTTCACATGGAGATATTGAAGGATTATCATATCGACTATGAATTTGTCGATATCTATTAGAACAAGTATTTGGTTTTCTTTGAGAATTAAAATAATTTTCTGATATATATTTCCAACTAGTGCCATGAAGTTTAACAGCTTCTACAAGTAAATCTTCTTCTTCTATAGTCCAACTATTTTTAGTCTTAGAACGTACAGATACTTGTTTTACGGGGACTGGACTTTTCCTCTGATAACTTGACTCTTGTTCAGAGTCACTTTGTGAGGAAATTGTCGAACCAGAAAAGTATTGATTAGGAGGAATTAAAGAAATATCTTCTTTTTTTGATGGGGTATGAAACGTTTTATCTGAAATAATATTTTTTATTTGACCAATTTTTTGAGAATCAGTTATTCGAACTTTAGCTTCACCATTTTCTAATTTAATTTTCTTTTTTACATTTGATTCTTTAACACCTAATTTTGATCTTATGCGCGTCCATTTTTCAGCTATTGCCAAACCTGATCTTAAATTTAAAAAAACTTTTTCAGAAATAAATGTCCAATCCTCCCCATAAACTCCAACTGCTTGAGTTAATTTTTCTATTTCAGCTTTTCCCCATGGTTTATTTTCATCATCATACATAGGCATTATGTCAAATATATAATTCTTTTATATATATTATTCATAATCAAGAAAATTATATATAACGTTTTTAAAAATAATAGGTTTATTATTATTATAATTAAATCGAAATTTATATCAAAAGAAACGAAATCCATATTAATAATGATTATTTATTTATACGTATAATAAAGACCGAATTATTTTACATTACCTTTATTTTTATGCCGTGACAAATGATATTTTTTTTTTATTTTTTTTTTTATTCAAATCTAATTTTGCCAAACAAAAAATTTGAGTTAGAGCATGCAGGGGAGATTGTGAACCTTTAAACAAGCCACGCGTGTAGTGTAATTTTCCTGATATGGATTATGATCTCGTATCGGTATGAAGTCTACGTATAAACTAAAAATCTGTAAAATGAAGATCTTTTCTCATCTCGTGATGATTTGTAATTTTTCTAAAAAAATGACTCGTTAGATTTAATGAAACACGATGTCGATCATATGATATGATTTCCAATGGTCAGATCATGGACGAATATATTTTTGACAAATTCTATAATTTCTGAAAATTGTGAAACTCTGTAATTCCTTCTTTATGATTTCTGTGATTTAATCTTCTATGTAAACCATATAATTCTAGCGTAATTTACGGTGATTCATTATTTGGCGCCGACATACATCACTTAGATTGTCTAATAGGCTGTACTTTAAAAAATATTTAATATTAATTTAGCAACATATTTTTTATTATATAATTAAAAAATAATTTATATATGATACTGTATTTTTTATTAAGGCAATTTTGTACACACTGTATACTTCAGTACTTATACTTATACTGTATATGCACGAATATATTT
The DNA here is from genome assembly GCA_910591965.1 of Dentiscutata erythropus. Taxonomy (NCBI): domain Eukaryota; kingdom Fungi; phylum Glomeromycota; class Glomeromycetes; order Diversisporales; family Gigasporaceae; genus Dentiscutata; species Dentiscutata erythropus. The sequence continues at coordinate 9,923 of CAJVPY010005307.1, forward strand.
ATATATATATACTATATACAGTATATAACCTAATTATAAAACATTTTTGGAACTTTTAACAAAAAAAAAAATTTTTTTTACAAAATTTTAGCATAAATTATACAGTAATTTTTTTCATTTCTTACTCTAATCATAAGCTAAATTTATAATTTGTATACAGTAGTATACAGTATATCAATAATTAATATTCATAAACAGTATATACAGTATTCTTGTACAAGATTTTGTTACTATAGTAAATTTTAGTAAAATATTTTGATAATAAAAATTATTCAAAATGAACTAATAGATTAAAAGTTATTTATTATACTGTATGTATACAGTATATACAGTATAATATACAGCATTATACTGTATATTTATTTAATGACATTTTATGTTGTTGGTCTCAAACAAAATAAAAAAAAACATTGATTTTTTATTATTGTTTTTTGTCTTAATTTCTTTTTTTTTTTCTGCTTGTAACCCAAAAACCACATGCAGATGTCCTACTAGGCAGTCAAATACAGTAGTAATCAAATTGGTAAGTAAACGTTCACAAATTATTTTTTTTATGCGTTTCAATTTTAACTTTAATTTCTTTTCAGGATAATGATCCTACACGTGTTTATGAATGTAATTCCTCGGGAAATACTTGCGAATATGGTTATCGAGATTTTGTGCACAATGTGGAGCTACAGCTTGTTCAACAAAACCTACCAGATCGTTCCTACTTAGTTACACTGTACATGTAATGCTTTAAAGTGACGGCTTCAAATAAATATCTCATGTTCAACATTAGTTTTAGTTTATTAATGTTCGTCATAATTTATCATGATTTATTGCTTGTAAAATTTTTACTGATCTGTGATAATAATCAAGCTGATTGTCGTAGGTATTATTATTATATTTTAAAAAAGCGTCCTAATAATTATATATGATAAATGTGGTGTATATATAATGAACCCTTAAGTTGTAATGCTTGTCGATTTAAATCAATTACCAAATATTAAATTGCAAAAGATTGTAGATGTCTTGTTTAGTCGGTTGTGCATGAAAAATCAGAAATTAAACCAGGTCAGTAAATGATCATATAGTATCACTTTTTGTATCATAGCAGTTTAAAAATTCATTACGAAAGGAAAAAATTTTCAAATTCCTCACAAACCCACTACAATATATCAAATTATCCGAACGAATATCAACAAACTGGCCCACATTCCTAATACCAACCCAGAACGATTCTTAAAGAAATTTGAAAAATCCCCACCTGACAAACGAAAATACAAATATCCGTTGGGATCATAACGACAACGCACCTAGTATCGCTACCAAAATCAGCACGTAATCGCTTTTTAAATTTCAATCGGAGCACAAGAATAATCGAATTATGAGAATTTTGAAGGTTTTTTACTTATCTATTATTATTATTTATTCGTTTATATTATTATCAGAATTTATGAATTTACTTAATTATCACTATGAATTACATTCGGTTCAATATTTAAAATACATTTATACCCAAATTCAATTTTTTTTAAATACACGTATAAATTTGAGCTTAATGCTACCAATAAAAGGTGTTTTTATTACGTCCACTCCAAGATTTTGGAAGGTTCGAAATCTTTAATGTCATCTACCATTTTTTGAATAGGTTTAAAGTTCGATTCAATGCTTCGAAGCCATTTTTTT
>CAJVPY010005308.1:0-11592 GCA_910591965.1 Dentiscutata erythropus
GGGTTGTCATGACATGGATGATTTTCTGATTGTAGAAGAACAGGATGTTCATTTATTAGAGAATGCATTTTCTTGTTGTTTTGATGATTTTTACCCACAATCTATGATCATAGATTGTGAAAACCTTCATTATCCTGCTGTAAGTTTTAAATTCACCCATTTTACCGACGCCCATTTAACCGAGATCACACGGGTAACAATTTGCTATTAATATATATGCAATTAATAAAACCCTAACCCTATGTGATGTCGGTTAAATGGGCTGTAAGTAAAATGGGCACGGGTCGAGAAAACAAGATTCACCCGTAAGTCTTTGTATATGCTAAGTGTTATATTTATCATTTGATATTGAAATTTCTGGAAATATAGGAAACTTTTCCGCAAAAAATATCTAAACTTCGCAAAAAATTATTTGATTCTGCGTTGATATTAAGTGAAAATAATGAATCTCAAATATTTAAAAACGTAAGAATTGATTAAATATATATTTGAGTATAGTTCTATCATAATGTAACGCTTTTGAAATTTCTGTCTTCTGAAGGGTTTATTCCACATATGAAAGCAGTTTGGGAAGAAATTAATGCCAGTGGTAATTTTCTTTATTTTAAAGATTCAAAGACAATACAGCAGTGGAGCGCAATGGAGAGATTAGTTAATAGTTATAATGAAACTACGATAAAATCTTTCGAAGAAAATGGATTAAAATTGATAGAAGAACAAACAAATAAAGGACAATGGAATGATATTGCTTTTGAAACTTATCTTACGCAAGAATCGGAAAATTTTTGTACCGAAACGATTACTAATTTTATAGAAAAAGTTTCTAGTCAATATGAGGCACAAATAATTGATGAGGGTGAAACCCATATAAAAGCAGCATTTTCTTCTAAAAAGCAAGAGCTTAAAGTAATATATGTAAAAAAGCAACGGCAATTTAAAGAATCTTGGCTAATAAAATCAGCAGAAATGCGAATTGGTGAGACGATTGGGAATATTCTTAGAGAGCACAAAGATAAAACGCCTGATGAATTTAAAAACTATTTTTCCGAGTCGAAATGTAAAGAATTATTTAATGAAGAATGGGAAAAGGTAGAAAATGATAAAGAAAATTTTGTATGCGCTATGATAAAAGAAGGAAACATGCTGGAAAAACATGTAGTTGATTCTTTTAATCGGCTATAACAATTGAACGTGCGCGAAATAACAATAGTAACAACGAGAGCAATTCAGGGGAAAGATTAAAGATTGACAAAATTTTTTGGAATCATGTCTTAACACCAAAAACTTTAAATCAAGTGGAATTTTTAGATGATACCGATAAGAAGTTTACTGACAGTATTAAAATAAAAGACAATAATATTGGTGTTACAATTATAAATGTGCTTTGCCAAAATAATGCAGAAAAGAATGACTTTAAGAAAACAGTTATAAATAAGCTTAAAACTGAAATTGAAGACACATGTAAACAAATACATGACGACATTTTGTCCCGAAATGTTCTTGCAATTGAATTTGATCAAGCTTTAGAGTGGCTTAAAACATTGTGCGATAATATTTTTATCGTGCAAAATGGTTTTAATGGTTTAAAAAATCAGTTCAAGGTTCAAATTGAAAATTTTAGCTCAATGGAGGTAAATAATTACAATATCATGTTATTAATGCCATAAATTCTTGAAATAGCAACAAAGGTGTAATTTCGAAATTTGTCAGAATTAACTTAATTCGGGTCATAGGCCCAAATAAATTCATATCGCTATTTTGAGAGTTTACGCTAATGTATAATTTACCTAATTTTATTAATATATAAATATTTTTTAAGCAATATTTACGCTTCAAAGTTTTTACTGCATTAAAGAATAGTACCATGAAATGGAAATCCTTGCAACAAAAAAACCTCAATAATCTTCGTGAAAACTTGTCAAAATATTTTTATAATATACTAAGTAATTCTTCTTACGAAAATATTGCCATTCATTTTTTCGAATATATTGCCAAATCAGTCGAAAATCAATTGGTTATCCAAGAAAAATACATATCAAAAGTGTTAGAAATGGATTTGAAGCAGAATTGGATGAACAAAGAAAGAAACCTTACACGCTATGCTTACGAACAAAGTTTCGGTGTATATGATGTTGAAAAAACTCGTAAATATATCAATGATCCAACATCATTTATGAAAGAACTATTTAAAATCAAATTGATACAATTAAAGATATAAAAGTTAAAGAAAGATTTGAAAAAATAGAAAAAGCTGTCAACGATGCTTTAGAAAAACTTGGCGGAGTCATATCAATTTGTCATCAACATTTTTTAGGATCAACAGATAAAAATTTGCCATTTGAAAAAATTATTTCGAATAATAGAATCAAAAATACTAGTGAAATTGATTTCAAAAAATTTAGTTTTACTTTACCAGCATCTTTAAATGAGACTATATGCCCAGAAAGTTTAATGGAGGATGCAATATATGTTCTTGGAAAATGTATTATTAGCACCCCTCAAGATTTCTGCATTATACTAAAAGAATACTATAATAAATACGTACAAGAATTTAATACACTATGGAGATCTCAACGTGCGGATCTTTGTAAAAAATCATTAATAGACTGTATAGAAAACTCTAAAAACTGTATAGAAAACTCTAAAAACTGTATAGAAAACTCTAAAAAATCGTATTGGAATAAGGTTAAAGGATGTCGACATAGATGTCCATATTGCGGGTAAGTTGTAAGTTATGTGAGAATCTTTTTGAGAATCTATTATAAAAGTAATTAACATTTTTAAAATTTTATAGATCAAAATGTGAATTATCAGAACATGAGCCCAACACAAATCACAGAGCATCAATTCATTTGATGAAGTGTTTTGGTGGTGTTAGGAAACTTAAAACACGAGAAGCAAGTTTAAAAATATGTAATGAGCCTGAAAGTTTTGATATTAAATTTAAGATTTTTTCCGATAAAGATTATATTATGTGGAAAGAATATTTAAAAGTTAATCATCCGGAATGGTGGCAACTTTATGAGCGAAAAGAGCCTGACGAAGATCAAATAAAACAAGCCAGAGCTATGTGGATGCATTTAAAGACGGAATTATGCAGCAAATATAATATGGTAGATAATACACCCGAAAATTGGCATAAAGATTATGCTCATCTTGCTAAAAAATGATAGATTCATGTAACCGAAATTTGATTTTTTATAATAGTTTTCAAGATATTCTTTTTATTTTTATTTTCTGTTAATAAACACTTATATGAGAGTTGAAATACTGATATGGTTATTTAATGATTTATATATACCCAAATTTTAGGTTACATGATGTATTTTTTAATAAAGAAAGTAATTTTATCTAACGAATAAATGTTTTTTTCATTATCAATTGGAAATTTAAGTTCATTTTATTGAACATTACGGCACGTTTGTCAAATTTAACTAATTTTTTGTCCCCAAATTTAAGTTTTGGGAATAACAATGCGTCTAACCCATTTTCCCCACAGGTTAACCCATCTTCCCACTCCTTGACGCATTTAATTAGACATATAAATTTATTATAATGACACACCTTAACCTGGGAAGCATTGACTATCTTAGCCAAAATTACTATTTATGTATCAACAGTCAAATTTTTCAAATTTTGGGGTATTTGACAAATGTGCTGTAATGATTTGGTTCTTTAATTACTAATTACACTTTGTAGAACTAACAAATTTGCAATATTTAGACTTCAAAAATGGCAAATATAATATATTAAACTATTTTTTTTAAACCCTAATTACTTTGTCAATACAGTCAGAAAATATACCATAAATGTACAGTGCTGATCACACCATTTATGGTAATAGAACGCTGATCTATTGGTCCCAGAAATTTCTTTATGTCAATCCAAGAATAATTACTAACCAATCAAATCAACTGAATAGAAAAAATTTTATTATTATGCAACTAGAATATTCCAAATCTTATTTACTTTTTTAATGGTTTATTTACTTTTTTAATGAGAGTTAACTAGAGTGGATTATTGTAGATTATTTAAACTACATGTTTTCTACTATCTATTAATGCTTTTATTTAGAAGTTTTAAGCAATAAATAAAACATGTAAAAAATTTTCTAAAACTGCTGGCAAGAAGTCGTACAAAAGCCAATCTGTGCAGATCATGGATTTTCTAATTTGACCTTATTTGCTATATTCCCTGACTGCAATATAATAAATTTTTAATTTTGTAAAATGTAAATAGTTTTTAAAAAATTATTTTGATAGTTATAGAAAGTTTTGTGCAATTAATAAAAACAAAAGGTTAATATATTAGAAACTATCATTTTTAAAACCTAACTACTTTTTAAAAAACTAAATTTTAATAAAATGCTTTAGTTTTTTAATAGCTATAAAAAATTTGTGCAATCACCAATAATTAAATCATTAAATTATAAGTATATATTAAGTTATAATAATAATGACTATAATTTGTATTTTGTATTTGGAACAATTTATGATAAAATTTAGATACTAAACATATTGTATAGTTATTCACCAACAATATGTTTAAGGCTTGTTTAACAAGCTTAATTTAAAATGCATGTTGATAAGAGTCAACAGATCGAAAAGACAGGGAGCATTAGGCAGGGGTCAGTTGACACGTGCTTGGCCGGTTACCTGCATCATAGATCAGTCAATAAATAAAATCAACATCAGATCATAATTCACGCAAAAGCAAAAAGACACATAGCATGTGCCCAACTCGTCCTGGTTACACACATCATGGATTGATCGGTAAATGAAGTCATTGACTGAACGAAAATTCATGCAAAATCGAAAAGCTACCAAAACATCAAATATAAAAAGGTTGTTGAGAAAGCCAATTCCACACACTCTTTCTCGCAAGAACCCAATTCATTTAACTTGCATTTTCTCAACTCAGCCCTGCCTATCACACACAGTAGAATAGTCTCCTGATTCTGCCATTTTCTATTTAACAGCCGACCTGCTTCGAGCAGACAGAAAACCACAGCTGATGCTGCTTCTCACTCACTCTACTGTTATGATGATACCTAACACAATCTCACTTGCTAATCTTCTGGGAGCATATCATTGTTTAGTTCAAATTACTTAAAATTATTAATAACTTAAAATAACCAATTCAATGTATTCTGTGGACTTAAAGTCCTTTAATTGAATTTATTTCCGGCACCTTTGGCTATTCCAAATTATTCCAAATACATGACCAAGCACACCTATGCTTTTCGAGCTATTAAAATAACTTTTAATATAAAAAGGTCAAAATTGCTTTTTTCGCATAGTAAATTTACCAAAGATGATATTTATGAAGGATATAAAAAAATCCAAACCCAGTCATCTCAAAAAGCACAAAATAATGTTAATGAATCATTGAGATAGATTTTGCAGCCCAATTATTTTATAATTTCTCGATACAATTCACTTTGAATGTCAAGGGCATACTTTAAATTTTGTGTAACTTAAAATAACCTTATCAACTTTTGTTGTTATTAGTTGAGGCTAGAGATGTGCTGTATGCATTATGCAGATAATGTCACATGCTGCATAATGCTGCATAATGTGATGCAAGATGCCTAAAATTTAAAAATTCACATAGAAGTTATTATGTAATTTTGATCCATGTCATTTCATCAATAATCACTTGTTTCTATCAAATTAATAGTCTGTGAAATCAATAAAAAATTAATCTATCAGGTCTGTTTCCACTATATAAATTTGATATTTTATGTTTTCGAATCCGATAACCTCTCAGTGATATACAAAGTATGTTCACTACATATCAGATATGGGTTTTGAGAGGTCCACAGCATATTATACAGAATTGCATAATGCATTATGGACATATTGTTACATTATGCAATGCAAAGCCAAAAAAAAACTTGCATTCGCACATCTCTAGTGTGTGTTGCAATGCATTCGCAATTCAAACAAGAATTTATCAAAAAAATTCTTTGTTCTTGGATTGTTATGGCGTGTCAATTATTATATGGAAATTAAACCAAAGGGAAAAATCTTGTAGAAGTATCACAATTAGAATGGAAAGATAAATTGAATATCTTGTATAGATATTTACATAGCAGAAACATTTTGCAACTTGAGTTGCAAAACACATATATTATTGATCTTGGACTTTGTAAAAAAGCAAAGAAGGGAAAATTTGGAGTTCTGCTATATATAGAACTAAAATTTGATGGGTCAGCTATACAGGGATAGTGATTTTCTGTAATTCACAGAACTAGAGATGGGTTTCATGCGTGCACATGATTCCTCAATCGTGTGCATTAATGTGCATTAGTGCTTGTACTTTAAGGTATTATAACTGGTTAACTGTTAGGTTATCCAGATAACCAGACTATAAAATTAACTATAGGTTATACAATTAGGATATCTGGTTAATTTAAGAGATAACCTAGGGTAATATAAGGTAAAGTATAGTCACAACAACAATATCTATATGTTGTATATCAAATTAATAACTGTATACAAGTTCATTTCATAGACAGACAGTATTTGCTGATAGCTCATTTCACCGATAAATTATTTTTCAAATTGCGCTAACCTTAGCGACATTGACTAAAAAATAATTTGTCTATGAAATGTACTGTTAGTGAAATATACTGTTTATGAATGAACTTGTCTGCAAATTAATCGACTGATATAAATAATCAGTTTTCCACATATGTTGCAGATTCATAGTTTTTTTAGCATTTTTATTTAATCCTATAATTGATTGGCCAATAATCTACACTGATAAACTAATCACATGATATCCTGATATAACCTAGGGTATAACCGTTATCCTTTTACTTCAATAGGATATAAAACTGGTTATTGAATTTTATTAAAGGGTATACCCTTTTGGATATAGAGTTATCCGGGTACGACTACTAATGTGCATTTATATGCATAATTTGGAATCATGTGCATTTTATCCCATCTAAATTTTATAAAGTATATTTAATTTAGGCCAAGGTGTATAATGCCAGTCAAAATTAAGAAAGAGGAATGCAGAAATTTTGAAAAATTCTGAAAAGAAAATGAATAAACATAAAGATAAGAAGGGTCAGGAAAAAATTTTTGGCAATTTTCCAGAAGGAAAATATAAAATTAAAAAAAATTATATCATGCGATACTATGTGCATTTTATATAACGTGTGCATTAATATACATTCATGTGCATGTTATTATAAAATGCGCATTTTTCACATCTCTAATACAGAACATCACAGAATTTTTCTTAATCGCAGCCAAATAAAGAAATTATGCTTAGTCAACACAGAATGTTACAGAATTTCAAAAAAATGGAGTTATGCACACTCACATGATTATTGACCAATCATAAAGAGACATTTATATGATTATAACAAAACTGCGAATTACTATATATTATTTAAAATCTCAACACCCTTTTCTTAAAAATATGATATTTTTAATAGTGAGTAATTTTTTTAATTTTATAATTAAAAAAAATGACCGTTACTATTATTCAAAAATTATTAGTTTATTTTTTTGTTTAAATATATGGTGGATTTATATTTTTGATGCATAATAAATAAATTAGTATATGAATAAACATTACAGATAGTAAATACATAATTTACAGGGTTGTATAGAATTTTTTAAAAAAATCATTAAATCACAGAATTTTGTTATTCCTACCACAGAATTGCACAAAATTTACGGAATTGCACAGAATTTTTTTTAAAAAAGTTATCACATTAAATCATAGAATTTATCCTAACCACATACAGAATTTAGCCTTAGCTATTACAGAAAATTACTGTTTCTGCATTAGATATTTACAGTCTTGGAGTTATTACAACAGAGATTTCAAACAAAGAGCACTTGATAGAGTTGTGTTTAAGGGAAGGGTCAGAAAATATGTGTTTTCTTTTAGGGGAAGGAGGTCTTTTCAAAAAACACGTCTATATATAGAAAAATAGAAAAGACAAGAAACCTAGAGGAGGGGGTAGTTTTGTCAAAATAAAAAACACGTGTTTTCTGGCCCTCCCCTAAGGATAATCTTGTATCAAAAATTATCAATTGATTAAGACCTAAATGTTTATAACCCGATTGTTATATTTAATTAGCTATGAAATGTATAGATAAAGATATTGATAAATATTTTCCTGTAGTAGAAATAATTGAAATAATCACTCGTTGGTTGGATGAAATAGATCAGAAAGATGGTAATAAAATCAAAAAACAGTTTTTAAAAGCTAATAAGACTAGAAAAACAGCGACATTTTATAGGCTGAGTCCTCAATTCTTAGGTCTTACAATTTATATAGAATTAAATTTAAAATATATAGTACATATTTAAATTTTATGAGTTCTTATTAATAATCTTTGTTACAAACGTGTACTTTGTCCTAATTTTTGTGATCTGTCAAAAGAGAATACACTATCGAAAAAAAATCATTAAGAGTACAAACTCTTAATACATTTACCAATGTAAGACCTGTTGCAAATTATTTATTTATGACAGCTTGTGGTAATATCAAGCCTTGTGATTTATGAATTGTAAATGCCCAGACAAGACATAATGGAAACTGTATGCGAGAGCAAATACCAGATTTTCTCTCCCAAGTGTTTTTGATAGGTCAGTTGGTACTCTGTTTATTATAAATTCAATTCAGTATTGTTCTGTAGCCATGCAATACCAAAGATAGGCTCCTCGTACTATGTGTAAGAGTATGTCAATTAATTTATTAATTAGAATGAAAACTAACTAATTTATTTTTTTGACTTTTACTCCTGAATTACAATATTTATGTCATTTCCCTTAAACTCACATATATTTCCCTTATGTTACTATCATTATATAATTTTTAATCAATTACTACCATATCAATATACCTGATTCCAATCGATCACCCCCACATATCCCAAGAGATATTATTACAATTTTTTAATAGGTCAATATTTAATTTCTTTTTATTTATTTTAATAAATTTCTTCACCTCATACCAAATAGCTAATTTTATTTAACGTGCTTGCGATCAAAAATACATATTTATTTGATTTATACATTTGTATAAAACTTCTTTTTTTAACCTATGTATTTTAAAAGTCAGCTGCAAAATTTAATTTTATTTAATCTTCTTATTCAACGTGTTTGCTAAAAAAATTTTGTTAGGTTTGTTATAATGATTTAAAAGTCAGCAGCTACATTTTAAATTAACATTTTAGTATCCTAAATTGAATCTATTTTCGGATTTTGAACCTAAATCAGAATCATTTGAAGTGGGAGTTGGACATTTCTGAAAATTTGTAGAGTATAGCTCGAAGGCTTCAAGCTAATTAAAGTAGAACTAATTGAGCAAACATATTCACAGGAGATGTATACTAGCAAACTATATGATACGGATAAATTTTCAGAATATATTAGTAACCGTGAAAATAAAGTATAAATTCTCAATTTATATCTAAATTAAAATATATATAATGTGATTTATATAACTAAAAGGTACAAATATAATAATTTGTTCAAAATTTTTACAATATTTAATTACATTTTCTTACAGAAGTAAAATTTTTCTTCTCACTTTTTGTTTTTTGGAAATAATTTTTAAAATCAATTTTATCTAAATCTCTGTCACAAATATTCTTTAAAATCATAAAATGTTTAAAGATTATTAATATGCCAACAATTTAATAAAGTATGAACTTCTGTTTAACTTTGTATATAAATTATATAGACTACAAAGTAACATATCCATTTTTTTTTAAAAAAAAATTGGCTTTTGAATCTGCCCTTAATAGTCACCAACTATCCATATCAACCAATTCTAATACACTATACTAGGTAAATGGTATGGTGTTCCATTTGGGCCAAAAGTGCAATTTTTGTGAAAATTGAAAATTTCGAAAATTTGAAAATTGAAAAATTCGAAAATTGGAAAATTGAAAAATTTGAAAATTTGAAAATTGAAAAATTTGAAAATTTGAAAATTGAAAAATCCGAAAATTCAAAAATTCAAAAATTGAAAATTTCAAAATTTAAGACTTCTAATTATAGAATAGATCTGCGGTTGCTTTTTTGATAGGTCTAAAATATACTCCAAAATTAATTGAATACATGTCATTTCACTGACAATCAGTTTACTGACTCCTCAGTTCACGACAATTAATTTACCGATAAGCTTATTTTACCAACAATTGATTCAATGACAATTATTTCACCGACATATTTATTTCACTGACACTACGTTTTGCCAACAGATTCATTTCACCGACAATACATTTTACTGACAATACGTTATATGACAATATGTTTCACCGACAAGTTTACAGCTGTTTTTACAAATTCTGGGATGTCTAAAAAAATTTGCCGATGATAATTTCAGCTGAATTCGATAAGTTATTATTTCGGTATGATCAGTATAATAAAATAATTAATAAAAGCTATTTTTGCATCATAATAATCATTTTACGATGTTAATGATGTTTGGTTTGCTTAGTTTGTATAAAAATTTATGGAAAAAACTGTTCATGCCGACCAATAAACCTCAACAAAAAATGTAAAAAGGAATCAAATATAAACTAGACTTTATAACAAATATATTGTGTCGCTATTAAAAAAGTTAAATATGATCATGAATTTGTCAACTGGTTTAAAAATGAATCTCAGGCTAAGATACCAAGCGACAAGATATTATTAATATCTGTCAAGAATGCATGAAGAATTATGATAAATGAAATTAAAATAAAAAAATTTTATGTTTATATTTATTTATATATTTTTTGTCTTCGACAAGAACCGAAAAATAATTAGAAATAAACAAATGCTTTTTTTTAAAAATGAATTTTTCGTCTTTGACAGGAAACGAAAAATAATTAGAAATGAATAAATGCCTTCGTTTGAATGAAAATGAATCTTGCAAAGAATAGGACCAAAATTTAGTTTATCAAAAAATAATTAGAAATGATAATGCCTTCATTTGAATTAAAGTGGATCTTGCTAAAGAATAGAAATTGAAGTTTTATACAATTTTTTAAACCTAATTTTCGTCAAAAAATATCAGAAATAAATAAAGGCTTTGTTTGAACGAAAATGTAACTTTTTAAAGAATAGGAATTGAAATTTTTAAAACCAAAATTTTGTCAAAAATAAATAGAAAAGAATAAAAGCTTCGTTTGAATAAAATGGAACCTGTCAAAGAATAGGAATTAAAATTTTACATTATTTTTTAAAATTAAAATTTTGACGAAAATTAATTAGAATAGGAATTGAAATTTTACGCAATTTTTTAAAACAAATATTTGTTGAAAAATAATTAAAAATGAATAAAGGCTTCATTTGAGCGAAAATGGATTTTGCCGAAGAAATTTTACACAATTTTTTAAAAATGAAATGAATAAGTATGCATGTGCTGTATTGTAATACTAGTGCGATAGGTGGCACGAAGCACCACCCATCTTATTTGTTTAATTAATTTCTGTTAAAAATTCTTTACAGTATTTATTATTTATTGCAATATACGCGACATGTAATTAATTTTAATAAGTTTAATCAGATTTATTTATTAATGTGGTTACAGTTAAGATTGTTAATTTTTATCATAATTCAAAG
>CAJVPY010005309.1:0-11590 GCA_910591965.1 Dentiscutata erythropus
CGGACTACTTAAATTAGGCACTCAAAAGGTGCACGTGTGGCTTGATGTACCATCGTTGTAATTGCGTATAAAACACTATTTCAAATCCTAATAAAAGCTTTCAGGCCAAAGAGGTCTCCTTAACACAAAAAAAAAAAAAAAAAAAAAAGAAAAAAACAAAGTTATGACTGTGATACCTTCAAAAAAAATAAAAAATATATAACAAAATGATAGTAATTCCAATAGAGCAATTTCCAAAGAAATGACTTTAAAGAATAACTTCAAAAAAAATTATATAAAATTAGTGAGTTGTAAAAAAAAAAGAACAAAAAAAAAAAAACAACAAATGAATATTTATTTACTCAGAATAAATGTTTTTGTGTGCATCAATACACAGAAATTATAATCGTTAAGAGTCTTAACGATTATTATATGTTATACACAAAATTACAATCATTAATAATATTAATGATTGTACATGAAAATTATGATCATTAAGAATCTTAACGATTGTGCACATTAGTGCATGGAAATTAAGATTAATATATGGATATAATACTATGCATGATAGTATATAGACTTCAATTTTTTGTGTGATAATGTGTATTAAATTTTTTGGATGATCAGTTTCTGTGTAGTGATTATGAAACCTGTACCTATCTATATAAAATTTCGTATTTATGCATGCATTTCCGTGTATTGAGTTTTCTGTGTATTGAGTTTTCATAGGGATTATATAAGCAAATGCAGATAAACATCGATTGAATATTGAAGAGCAATTACTAAAGTTTTACTGAATCAAATTTAGCGATTTTACTACCATTATAATCATTTTAAACTGGAGAATATTTTTACTTAGTAATAGTAGAAAGGTTTACTTGGCACAAAATCTATATTATTAATTTTTAAAATTATATCCGAAAATAAGCACCACTTATAACAAAAAAAGGGTGCTTAATTTCAGAATAGTATAGTAAATATTATAGTATTATTATCAAATGTTCATAAATAGATATTTTCTAAATACACTTTTACCTGAAAATGTGTAATTATGAAAGATTGACTGTATCAGATTAGAAATCTGCTCTTATTTTGAAATAATGCATATATATATTTGGTAATATGTATATCAATTAATTGGCATCTATATGGTATTTAATATTAAAGAATTGACAAAAGAGGATTTATGTATATTCAACAGCATGGTTGAATAGTATATGAAAACTGATTATAATTGTGTAAAGTGAGTGAACCATCTCGAAATTTGATTAGCTAGTGAAATTTTTCAAAGTAGTAATTAGAGATGAGCACTATGCACATAAATGCATGCATGCACATGATTTATGCAATTTTATACTAATATGCCTATATAAGATTAATATAACTATCTCTTTTTGGGGTTGAGATCCCGCAGCCTAGTGGTCTAGACACCCAACCCTCCACAAGTGGGTTTCTGGTTCAAGTTCTAGTAGGTACATTTACCTACAAATATTTGGAAGTATCTGCCATAGGAAGTCCAAGTGAATACAGGTCTGGATTAGAAATTTCTGGAAAGAGGTCCATTGTGGAGTAGTTGGCACTACGTATAACTGGGGTCATTACAGAAGGTTCTATTACACAAAAGGTTGTGTGTGTAAATTCACGATTGGCAAGGTAGCATCAACAACCCCAAGGCAGAATTGGAGATCTTGTTTGGGAGGACAACTAAATGGTAACTAGAATTGGAAGTGGTAAGAAATGTTGTAAACACAAAGGGACCTGTAATAAAGAATTGGCCTTATCAGATTTGGAACACCTCTGGCACCTGTACTACCACTAAATTGAACAGGATTTCCTTATATAGAGCAAAGTTGGCAGGTGAAAACTTGGGATATGCTTAAAATGGACAAGACAAGGCAAGGTCATACCCAACTAGAAGTACTTGTCTGGTTACTAGGTCATGTGAGCCACCTTAGTTATACATTCTTTGGCTATTTCAGTAGCATGATTAGGGAAAGATCCTAGAATGAAATTTGGAAAAAAGAACAAGTACAAAACAGAACACAGGAACACCAACTTTAAAATATTAATATATAATACTGGAAGTAGTACAAGATATACTCTGAAAAACTCAGTTAAAAGTTTCGATACCTATAACCTGTGAGACCCACCAATTAGAGGAGTATCTGTTATCAAGTCCTGTATGCATATTATCAACACTATACGTCATAAGGAAGGTTATACTTGAGATACAAAACTGGGTTATAGCAACATTACAAATAATAGCTTGAGATATGAACCCAGTAATGGCAGACAACATGTACTACACCAATCTGGAAGTAGTCGTGAGGTTATGCTTGCCTGGTGCCCCCTAGTGGGATTTGTAACAGAGAGTATAAGGTTGTTAGTATAGGATATTTAGTTAGTAGTACACAAAATCCAGGTAATATATAAGTGGGACATGGACAGCTCTGGTAGGTATAGATCATAGATAATTAGTCTAAGCCACTGTTCTATTAATTGTTGTATAAATATATGTAATTCATATATGTATATACTTAATAAATAACATGAGACAAGATCTCACCTTAAAAAAAAAAAAACTATATCTTTTACAGATTAAATATTTTCTTTAACTTTAAACAAAGATATCTCAGCAACTACAAAGCTAAATTTGATAAACTTTTTTTATTTGAATTTTATAAATTCATAGAATTCAAATAAAAAAAGATTTATTAAAATTAACTTAGTAGTTGCTAAGATATCTTTGTTCAAAGTTTTAAAAAAAATTTAAAATGCTATCAAAATCTATACAGAATTTTTTCAAAACTTTGAGCAATGATATCTCAGCATCAATGAGATCAAATTCAATGAACTTTTTTTATTTAAATTCTATGAATATATAGAATTCAAATAAAAAAGATTTATAGAATTTGACTAAATAGTTGTTAAGATATCATTATTCAAAGTTTTAAAATATTTTTAACCAGCCAAAAGCTACGCCAAAATTTTCTTTAAACTTTGAGAGCAGATATCCTGGCAACCGTAAAGCCAAATTTAATAATTTTTTTTTATTTTAATTCTATGAATTCATAGAGTTTAAATAAAAAAGTTATTAAATTTGGCATTATGGTTACCAGAATATCTTCTCTCAAAGGTTAAAAAGAATTTTGACACAGCTTTTGTTTTGATATGTTTTGGTTAGCAACTATTTAGTCAAATTCAATGATTTTTTTATTCAAATTCTATGAATTTATAGAATTTAAATAAAAAAAAGTTCATTAAATTTGACCTTGTGGTTGCTGAGATATCATTGCTCAAAGTTTAGAAAAAATTCTGTATAGCTTATTTTGATAGATGTTTTAATTTTTTTTAAAAGCTTAATCAAAGATATCTCAGCAACTACTAAGTTAATTTTAATAAACCTTTTTTTAGTCGAATTTTATGAATTCATAAAATTCAAATAAAAAAAAGTTTATCAAATTTAGATTTGTAGTTGCTAAGATATTTTTGTTTAAACTTGAAAAAAGTTTTGTAAAACCTATTTTGTAAACATTTTAAATTTTTTTTAAAACTTTAAGCAAAGATATTTCAGCAACTTCTAAACTAAACTTGATGAACTTTTTTTATTTGAATTCTATGAATATATATAATTTAAATAAAAAAAAGTTTATTAAATTTGGTTTTGTAGTTGTTGAGATATCTTTACTTAAAGTTTAAAAAAATTAATTTGTAAGTACAGTATATACTGCATATAATATGCATGCATGCAGCATACCATGCGCATGCATAGTATAGAAAAACACTATTTTGCCCATCTCTAGTAGTAATATATGCGGCACTCATGGCAACTATCTTACAGTGATATAACTTAATGATCTACATCTTAGCTGTAATGTCGTAAGTAGTCACTACTCTGAGAAATGCTTGCATAATTAGTATCAATAACACTAGTGCCATCAAAACAGTTCTTAATACAAACTAACTTAATTACTTATTGTATAAAAGAAAATTTATTTTCTTCGCTTTTGTTTACAATTTTAATTTTTTTTATTTTTTTTATATAAGTTATGAAATTTACTTGCTTATTTTTAATAAGTTTTTAAAGTTATATGCTAAAAATACTTATTGATATTAGTAAAAATGCTTGCTTAGAGCTATTATAAAAAATTTTGAATTTTTTTGACCGGAGCTGGTCTATTTGAGGTAGACTGACCCAAACCAGTGAGACTAAAATCATCTTTTGCAGGTTGCACATAGGTGCTCATGCCACATATTAGTAATTTAAGTCATTTATAGCAGGTTGAAAAATTGTTTCTTCAGAATTAAATTTAACATCAATAAAGCATTAGAATTGTGATGTGATTGTCAAAAAAATAAAATAATAATAAAATAAATTATTATAATTTCAATACAACAAATTCAACCTTAACTATATTCCAGTTTACTAAAATAGCAAGTAGGTTTTAGTTTAAGTATTTACTTAGAAAACATTATAATTTCAATACTAATTATCAAAGAATTAAACAATTACCATAGTAACTACTATCTTGCTCAGATGGCTTTAACTCAATCTTTGGTCTCACTTGACATACCTTTGCTTACAACACACAACTATGTGGTAAGTATATACTTTAAGAATGGGTCTTTTACTTTCTTGATTTTCTCAAGAGCGATATTAACTTTTATAATACAATCAGAGAGCGTAGCGAACGATTTATTTTGATATAGAACTTAGGGACAAATGGAAGGTTGTTTTAGAGTTAACACTTCCACTCAAATTTCGAAGGTTCAAACTCAAACTCAACTGTGTTATTCTTTATTTTCAGCAAAAAGGTAGGCCTTAAATAACTTTCGGCCTTTACTGCGTACATAGCGGCTATGCCTTTACTAATGTTTACTGCCTTACTTTAAAATCCTAGCTTCTACATAAATTCGTCAAGGCGATGCGAATCAAATTTAAATCGGCTTATAAAAGGATACAAATTTGTATCCTTCTATGAGAAAAAGAAATTCTATTTTTAGAGGTGACGATTTTTCCTATATTTGTCTTTAACTTTATAGAATTAAGCTAACACTACTACCTATCGATAATACTAATAATAATAATAAAAAAAAGAAAATAACAATCCGAGGCCGCTCACAATGCACACTACGGGTAAACTAATAAATTTTCTACTAATAATTGATGTGATAAACTCAAAATTTCAAAACCAGTTCCATCCTCTAGTCACGCCCTCGGTTCCAAGAATTCTGTGCTTATAAGAAATTGTACCTGTATAGAGGTCAAATTTCTTATGTTGTATATAAGTTTGTTAGTGTGATTATGAAGAGGGTGTGACTGTATGGGGTGTGACTGTATGGAGGGCAGACTGTATTATTATCATTATTAACATCGTTATTAGTTCCGTCTCTCGTTCATCTCAAGAAAGAACGTAGGCCGTTAAGCAATATATTTTTTTATTACTTTATATTTCATTATCGTTATTGCATTATGTTTTGATGTACTTTTGAGAGTATAACTATATATCCTACAAGGTACTAAAGTCTAGATATTAAAATTTCAGCTGAACGTTGATACCAGGAATGGGTAAAATTTTTACATATTTATACATATTCTTTCATATTCTTACATATTCTTTCATATCTTTACATATTCTTAATTTCATAATAACAAAGAATTCCAGTTAAATACAAATATGAATATCGTTATATAAAATAGAATACTTTTAAATTTAATATTTACTGTATTTTAAAAATATTCTATGCTATGTTGTAAAATTTTGTTTGACATTGTTACTTTGCTATGCTGTAAATTACAAATGCGATTGCGATTAAATATTATTAATTTTTTCTAAAAAAATAACCAGCTCTTAAAACTTGTCTCATAATTTTTATGTGTAGTTTGGATGGAAGATTCGATTATTGCTTCGTTTTAAGAGTACTGGAGTATCAAAATTGCAATCGGCTGCATTATATTTCTTCAAATTGTTACTAATGTCCATGTTATTAAACTCGATATTAGATGAACAATTTGTTGAAACTATTTATTTACTTATTTTTTACTTTTATATTTTTTTTGAATAATATGATTTAAGCTATTTTTTTCTTAAGCAATGTGCAATCAAAATTGTGTTGTTAGTCGACTAAATCATTGACCGATCATTAGTAATATACGTATGAGTAACGCCAAGGGAAATGGGACATTCGTTTATCATTTATTATTTAAATAAATAATCAATGATAAACCAATGTCCCATTTCCTCTTGGCGTCACTCATATAAACAATGAAATATGCAAAAAATGTTGTACATTTTTACATATTTCATTGCTTATAAGTTTGATATTAGTCGACGACTAAGCCAGCCAATAGTACTACACCGAAATATCGGACAATTTTAATATTGTAAATATGTTACTATCTTTAAACAATCAATTGGTTTATTTAGCTCAAAATAAAACCAATTTAATACGTAGTTTATTTGTAGTCGATGAATTTTAAATTACTTATCGATAATAATATGTAATAATTTATAAAATATGTAAGGGTTAAATTTTAGCTATCGATTACATATTTATTACATTGCCATCCCTAGTTGATACATGGGCGATTGTGACAGGTCTGGACAGTAAAGTTCTCCACTCCGCTTCGGACAAAAATTTTTAAAATCCATTTAGAAGTAACCTCTCTTTTCTTGTCACTTCACTTTGTTTAAAAATATCACAATACCGTAAATATAATAAAATTTGCAATCAGCTTGCCATAGTTCTATGTGATTAAACTACTTGAGGTTGATAATTAACACTTTCAAGTTGCCAATCTACACGTAATTCCTTCGGATTATCATATTCCCTTCTTAACGCTTCATATTCTCCAATTCTTTTTTAGTAGCTGTAGGTTTAGAATTTTCAATTAATTCTTTAGCATATCCATGAAAGATAAAAAGCTTTAATAGATTCGTTGATATAAGCATCAAATAAATATTTGCCTGAACAAAGATAGTTGAATATTGATTTTTATTATACTATAAAAACCATCAAGCTGATTAAAATCCTATTGGTAATAGTTTTAAGAAAAAATATATTGCTGTATCAACCAAAGAAAAAATATGTGTTGAAAATTTCAAGTCAAATTATTTACGAGCATTCTTCCATTAAAGAAATACTAGACCTGAAAATTATAATATGCTATTTAGCACGTGCAATATGTCGACAATTCTTTGTAAATAACAACTAGTCCATGATTATGTAGACTGCTTCGCCGCCTAATTTTGGTAGAAATTAAGGTGTACGTGTATTGTGACAATAAATTGCTGATGAATTAATATTTTTCATATTTTTAAATCAGTTCAAATGAAATAAAAGAGAAACATTATTTAATAATAAATATAAAATATTCATTTTATTATGAAAATGGAAAGATTATTTCAAACGAGCATTTTGTTTTAAAAATAGTCGCATACATTTATGGTTATGATATGATATGAATATGTATGTTTATTTGAACCTTTACACTCTGTATCGTTACAAGGCCTATAAACACATGACTGTTGTGCCAAAATGTGATTTAAATCACGATGATATAAATCACTGATTTTTATTTTAAATTAATTTAAGCAGATTCAAATCTTTTAATATTGCGCTTTGCAAAAAGATTACACCTTTGTATAATGGATCGGGGATTCTGTGGATTTAAAAATTGCAGCATTTGAAAATAAATAATTGGATTACGTAATATGTTACAATAATTTTAAATACAAAAATTGATTATATCATAATTTTTGCTTAACCTGTAGGATACCAAAATTTAACTGACGAAAACTTTCGTCAGAATGCCAAAACTATGAATTATTCATTAATTGTATTATTTTTAAACTACATATAAGATTAATGTTTTTTTTTTATATTACTGGGTTCTACTGGAGTCTTTACAACTTTTGACTTAAATTTAGCTAAGGCCAAAATTCAAAATTCACGTATCATATCGTGAGAGGTGCTTGAGTATATCTAATCATATTTCAATAATGCCATATTTATCATATTACCATGTTGTAATATTACAAAATTACCATAACGTCTTTTATTTCGCTTTGCTATTTATATTGATTAATTAATTTCAATTTTATTAAAAAACTATAATCAAAGTTGTTGTAATATATTGATTTGTAATAAAAAATATACTTATTTAATATAGCTATACTATTTTATATTCACCAAAATTTTTAAAGGTACACATACCTTATCTGACTCTCTAAAATATGATATTTTTATTTAAAAGTCTTATGCATATGGTAAAAATAACCTTTTAGGATTATATATGCTGCCGTCAATAGAAATCAAGCAGATTGATGTTTAAAAAAAAATTAATCCTGATGAATTTTGAGGATTTAGTATTCAAAAGTAAGATAAAGATCTAGACTTTCATTTGAATATTAATTCATCAAGATAGCCTCAAAATTCATCGAGTTATAGGTTATGAAAGTTAAGGGTCGATTTGTTTTTAAATATCAATCTGCTTGATTTCTATTGATGGCAGCTCATATAGATAAATTTAATTTGCTAGCTGTCCCGATGATTCCTTTCGAAATAAAGTTTTACTCAAGTTGCAGCTGTTTTGATTTAATTAGATCGACGGCCTACATAATTTTTTTTTTTTAGCCCGTGAGTCCGTGAATGCCATAGAGATAGCCACTTTATATTCGTCGTATTTTGTGGAAATACTTAATCAATAAAAGGGAAATATATGGATTCTAAAATGAATCCTGCGAAATATGACGAAGTAATCACAGGACTCGGGAAAAAAAAATATGCAGATCGTCGATCCAACTAAATCGAAAATAGCTATAATTTTGTTTACAAAGCTAAGTAATCTCAAAGGGTTATTTAAACAATTCCGAAGTTTATTTTCTAGCAATGTAAGTTCCAGTATAATTTTTCATTATTATATAACAAATTTGCATATGATAAATTTTTCAACTTAAATTTCGTTAATATTTATTTTGCATATGCATGTCCGTTGTTAGGGGCTAAATCGACCCTAATATCGAAATATGGGCCTCACGGATATCTACGAGGACTAAACTAATCCAAATCAACACTCTACGGCACAATAAACCACCAAACTCTATCTAGTCCCTAATGGTGGAAGGCACGAAAGAGGGCGTGGAAAGACTTGGTCCGAGTTATTAGGGCCAAATAGAGCTCTAGACTACGTCACGAAGCTCTAATTCGATGTTACGGGGTTACAAGATAGTTTATTTATCGGGATTAGGGGAATGAATGTGTGTAATTATATGCGCAAATGATTATTTTTAATTACTAGCCATCACTAGATATGTCTTTATTCAAGGCGAACTCTTAGCCTTTATATACAGTTTTTGACCTTAATATGATTCGCTATTTCTACCTTACATATATAATCTATCTAACCTATAAAACATATCTATCGTATATAACATATACAGTTGACCCTCTCAAAACCGATCCTGTCGAAGCCGATAACCTGTCAAATCTGATAAAAAATTAATCTACCAAGTCCGTTCCCGTTATATAAATCTAATAGTTTGCTATGTTTTCAAATCCGATAACCTCTTAAAGCTGATATAAAACCTGTCCACCATGCATACCGATTCTGAGAGGGTCGACTGTAGTTGTAAATGTATATGTATATTTGTAACCGTAATACCTTAGAGTACTAATAATAAACAGTTAAGGCAAGACTGCCGAATTAAAAAAAAATATATATATATATATAATATAAAATATTAATGATTTTGAGATTATATAATCAGATTTGATTGATTTTAAATTCATTAGAATCATCTTTATAAGAGAATCATTTTGGTAATTAAATCATCCAAATTGGATCAATAGATTAAAAGTTATTAATTTTTAAAGATTTATTATTTTTATAATAATAATTTTTATAAAATATTATATTAGAGATATTCTTAAAATCATCCCGGATGATTTTGCTATACATCATCCATGATCATCTGATATATAAACAATCGATGATCATCAATGATAATCGATCTGTTTTTTTTTTTTTTTTAACCTAGTCTAATAATACTAACTCATTATTTTCTTTTATTTAATGGTTAATGGCGTCGTTATTAGATCCTTCTTCGTTGGGGTTGTTACAAGAGTCGTCGCAGGAGTCGTGTCTTGTGGCAGTGTTGTGGCTTTTGTGGTCGTAATTTCGCCAAGATATTGGTGGTTATGATTTCGACGGAGCTTTTGGTCGTCGTTGGTGGTTATGATTTCACTGGGGCTTTTAGTATTGGTGGTTGTCATTGGTGATTGTGTTTTTAGTGTCGGTGGTCGTCATTGGTGATTGTGCTTTTAGTGTCGGTGGTTGTCGTTGGTGGTTGTGATTTCGTCGTGGATTTCAGTATTGTTGGTAGCTGGGATTTTATCGCTTCGCCTTTTTTGTTGTCTTCGAAGTTCCATGTTACTTTATCGTTTTTGGTTCATACTGTGTTGTTGCTAGTGAGAAATTTGTAGTTTTTTTGCTGCGGTGTGATTTCGCCATCTTGGAGCTATTATTATTGTGATTTCGTCATGTCGTTGGTGGTGTTCCGTGTTAGCGTGTGATTTTGTGTTTTTTTGGTGTGGTTTGAAACGTCTATGTGTGAGGCGACGCGTCATAGTTAAGTTAGGTTCGTATGATGAATAACTCGTCTTCTAGCAAAGTTCTTTTGCTAGAATTTGATTAGTTAAAATAGAAATTCGCAGGCCGAAGGTCTGCGAACATATGTATAGGCGTTAAAAATATGTTATTCGAATTAAATATATGTAATAAATAAATTAATTATGAAATTATATTATATAATTTATATAATTTATATATGGAATGAGTTTTAATAAAATCATCCTGGATGGTATTTAGAAATGTTCATTATATTATTATTAAAAGAAATAAAATATATAAATTTTAATTAGTTTATTATCTAAATAAATATTCTCAAATTTGATTGGTTAATATATTAAAAATGTATTTTAGAGAGAATATTTTTATATATATAATTTGAAAAATAATCTGCATTTAAAGAATATAGAATATGCACTTATTTTATAAGTCCTGACTTGGAACTAGGCTATTTTCATGCATATAGAGAGAATATACACTTAGAGAGAGTCAACTGTATATTGTTTTATCATCTACTATTAGGAGCTGCAATGATAAAAATAATCTCATTCTGCTTGTATTTGTTTCTTTATATAGAAATCTACCTTTGGATCTTATTTAGTATAGATGGAAATATATAAATATTATAAGATTATTTAATTGATAATCCGCCACTTAGCAGAACAAAATAATCTGCAATCACTAAGTAAATGTGACGCAATTTACTTAATAAAAATCATAGGCCATAAATGTGAAAATTTTTTATATAAAATATACACGTACTGTACGTAGCATAGGTGAATATCTCTGTGATTGGCCAATCTTTTAGACTACAATTTATATAGATATAATAGACGTTTGCTAAAATTTTAGAAATCTTGCATAAAAATCGTAGTACAATTAATCTCTTTGCATAAATATCTTTGCTTATTTGTTTTATATGTATTTGCCAAAGTTAATCCAATAAAAGGTTGTTAATCTGTTTCAATACCGTAACATTTG
>CAJVPY010005310.1:0-11587 GCA_910591965.1 Dentiscutata erythropus
TATTAGACAAATATAATTATTGTTCTAAAGATATAAGGCAGATATAGTGATGATTATATTATTCATAATTATATTTTCTTGTTTTGACAAAATTTTAAGATATTATCTCTATCGGCCTACAGATATTTAGCAGATATAACTATCATTCTAAAGATATTAGGCAGATATGTTGATAATTATATTATTTATAATTATATACAGTTGGTACTATCCAAATGCATACTATCTGTAGAAAACATTTTGATGTATTTAGACAGTATATACATTTATACAAAATATTGTGATCGACATTATCTGTGTAATATAAATAACAACCAATAGGAATTTTAGAAATTGCTATAAACAATGCTATAAAAATAAAATTTTTACCTATAAGTTTCAAACTTTTGCTTATAATTAATAATTTTCTTTTAAATATTAAAGGTTTTGGAATTTACTAATTTTAAAAACAAGTGAGTTTAAAAATTATTTATAGACTAAAGTCCAGAATTAGAAAATTAAATAGGCTTAGCTAGTGTTAAAGTTGGCTTCTTTTGATAAATATGTATATTTATATATATTAAGTACAATTTAAAGTCATAAAGTAAAATTATTTAATATTATACTAGCATTTTTGATTGGTTAATTATAATTCTTTAAATGCATATTGTCTTTTTTTTTATACATTATGCAATTAAAGAAATTATGCATTTATCAATAGGAACCAAGTTGGTAGACAAAAATTGTATGCAGTTAGACAATATATGCATTTAACAGTATGCATTTAGACAGTGCCAACTGTATTTTTATTTTTAGACAAAATTTTAAGATATCATTTTATTAGCCTACAGATATTGCTATGTATTAATAAATCGTCCAGGTGAGAATGCTACCTTAATATTAAAATAATTATATAAAGTATTACCCATAATAAAATGTATACATGTGTTCATAAATAAGCTAGAGTCACTAATTAAACGTTAACAGTAAGGGATTGATAACAAAAAAATAAGAGACTAATTCATTTCTTATACAAAATCCGACCAAAATCTTTTTATTAGCTTAGGATTATAGAAACAAATAAAAAATAAATTGTTAATTTATATATTCTCTACCAACATCGTCAATTACTAGTTGGAATTATTGATCGGCAATACACCAATCAATAATCTCATCCCAAGCAGTAAAATATACCATATGTCCCAACTTTTCAACAAAACAAGATTCACATCCTTCAATTTGATCAGCAATATATTTACCCATAGCAGCAGTAGATCCATAATCTTCTTCACCGTGCCAAACTTTACATTTAACCCCTCTTTTTCCATCTTTTCCTTTCCCAATATCACTTAAATTAAATCCCCAATCCTTTCCCCATAAACTATATTCCCAACATTCAGTTTCTTCTTGGCCTCTAGAATACAATTCTAAAATACTTTTAACAAATAATTCTTCAATTTCAGGATATTTATTGTACACTTCCTTATCCGCTGGTGGACCGAGTATTTGAATTTCAGAAGATGCCTTTATTGGATTACTTAATGCAGCTTTTGCTTCGAGACGTACTATAATTGACAATATACTAGGACTTTTTTTAGTTAACCACCTTAATAAAATAAGAATGGGTTAATTATTATAAAAGAAGATGCTAAAACAATAGCTTTTTTATATGTTTAATGAAAATAAAAATTACCAAGCAAATTTAAGTCTCCAATCCATGGAATTTGTCGCATTAGTAGCATGATATGGAGCAACAGAACTAATAATTGCAGCTTTACTAAGTGTAGGACAATCCTCATTATCATCTGGTTTACCTAGAACGTAAGCAGTGGCTAATCCATAAGGACCACCTGCGGAATAAGCCATTAAAGAAAATTTTTTAACATTTTTTTGCTGACAAAATTCTTTTATGTCATTAGCGAAATCGATAAAATTTCTTTTAGCAAATGTCGAAAGTCCAATTCCTGGTCGTTCCAATACAAATAATCTTATTAACACTTTGTTTTCATTCTCATTAATAATAATATTCTCATCGTCAGTGTTTGTTAGTATTGAAGGATGAGTAAAAAATCTTGAACCAGGTAGTCCAGGTATTAAAAGAATCACAAATTCTTGATTGCGTAGAGATATAGTATTGTCAGTTAGCGTATGGGAAAATTTGTATTCTTTATATCCCAATAGTCTACCATCGCTCAAAGTAATAGTTTCACCGTCATCATTAATTGGAAATTTTGATGCTACTAAATGAGGATATTTCAACTTTGAAGTTGAAGAGCCCATCTTTTTCTTTTTCTTAAACATTGGCATTGGTCAGTAATTATAATATTGTTACCATGCTGTACGAAGTGTAACAAAAGCGCCAAGAAAATGATCGACAGCAGATTAATCCCGAATTGTATAATTGATGGATTTGCATAATCCATTTTATTGTAGTTCTTTTAATTAACGTACAACTGATGCGGGTCCCCTGACTCTTGTAAGGTGTAGTACATAAATAACAAATAATTATACTATCAAACTTTAAGCCCTTTCATCTTACGTATTACCAAAGTAAAAATTCCGGTTATGATTTTTAAAAAAGGTTTGCTTCTACGGTGAATTTAAAGGGTTATTTCTCATTTTATACTACAGTAAACTACTTTATTAAACTTTAAGTCTTAAATTAAACAGTAATTTTGCAAGTTTTTTTAAAATTATAAATCAGTGTCTTTAAATTGATTTAAAACAGGTTTAACGATCTGAAAAACTTGAAACAAATTATGTGATGTTGGCCTAATATCCAGCACCTTATCGTTATGTATATGAGGAAAGTTAGAAAAGGGTCAAATTTTTTTAAGTAAATATATATATATATAAATTAGGGTCTGCAAATGCCCATGCCGGGCATATTGGCACTAGGTCAGGTACCAGTGCCGCATGCCATGTCTGTGCCTATAGGCACGAGGGTGCCAGGCACTGTTAAAGGCATAGGCACAAAAAAATTAATATTTATTTAGGCTAATTTGTCATGAATATTCACTCTAGTATCGCATATTTCATTTTTCTTTAAATAAATCAAATATAGCATTCACATTTAAATAAATGATCGAGTTAAATAAATAATCGATTTGAATAAAAAAAAAATTAAAATAAGCAATTAAGTTAAATATATCAAATATTTATAGATCTAACAAATGATCGAGTTAGATAGATAAAATAATTAAGTTTAGATTAAGGATCAGATATCTGTTTCTAGGTAAAATAAATGACGTATTTACTTCAAAATATGGCACTTAGAAAATGTTTACCAGGTTGTAATCGGATGATCGTCCGGAATTAGAAGCAAAATTTACGTACGTACGTACGTCATCTTGGTAATAACAGAGTTATCGGATGCTTCGCATAAAATAAAATAAAATTACTCATCGTCAATAGTTTATCATTATTTAAATTATTATAATAAATCAATAATGTTATTCGTTTGTTTTTTTTTTCTGCAAAAAAAAATCGATGCAAAACTTGTTACAGGTATGTATTTTAACGTTGTAAGCTTATTTCGTTGATTACAAGCGAGAAACCTGATTAGGGCTTAGCTAAACAAAATTATAAATATATCAAATTTACTGTCATTTCGCCAATACTTTTGTCACTTATGAGTCAAAAGTTGAAATTATTAAAAAAGTTAATTAAATTAGGTTAGCATTTTAAATTTTTTTTCAATCCAATATTTATTAATAACTATGTAGTAACGAAAATCTAATAAGCTATTAAAAAGTTTTCAATTTATCATTAGCAACATTAACAATAATAGGCAACTCTTCTTGACGGCATTGAATATTTCAAGAAGGATATGAAAAATTCGAATCTCTATCGATAGACAAGTTAGCGTCTCATTTATTTCACCAAATTTCATTATAGTCAGAAAGAAAATATCGATCAGTCTGATGAAGGGCATAAATAATGATCAACTGCAAAAAGAGCACACGTGAATTACCATAAAAGATTCTGCTACAAAACTTATTCATTATTTCGATAACAACAAAATATGAGTTAATTTGTATTGAAAATATCGTAATTTATATCGTGAATTACTATAAAAAAAATTCTGCTGCAAACCTATTCAACATACAATACATAGTTTTCATTGAATTAGTGTGATTTCTATTGTGAATTACCGTAAAATCTCCCTTATAGAACTTGCTCACTATTTTAATAATCACAGTATTTGGTTAAGGTTGAGTTAATTTACATTTGAATTATTATGGTTTCTATCGTGAGTTACTGTAAAAATTCTGTTACAAACTTTACTATTCTGGCGATACACATCCCAGTTAATTTAATATCAAAGATCATAACGAGTGAAAATCAATTTTTTTAAAGATAACTACCAAGTCCGTGAATTAACCTTATTTCCTGACAAGACATATTTTTCAGTCAACTAATTTC
This sequence comes from Dentiscutata erythropus, assembly GCA_910591965.1. Lineage (NCBI taxonomy): Eukaryota > Fungi > Glomeromycota > Glomeromycetes > Diversisporales > Gigasporaceae > Dentiscutata > Dentiscutata erythropus. Next base: position 4,405 of record CAJVPY010005310.1, read on the forward strand.
TCAACGATCTGATTCCTCGACATTAAATATAATATAGTCTAGTTTTTATGTTCAGGGAAGTAGTAATTGCGGTGTCGGGGAAATTTTTTTATTGATGAAATGATATTACGAGAAAATGAGATATTAAAATTATGCCTTATCAGTAATTTGCCAATAGACATTTTTCTGATTTTATAATACTGTGAATTCAGTGAACGTCTGCCAGTAAAAAAAGCTTTGGTAATGTAGCTTTCGAATAAATGGCATGTCTAGGAAATATACTACGGAAAAATGGTTGTTCAGTAAAATGGGTTATGATGCAAATAGATTCAGGATATTCTGATTAACAATTAAATTACATATCGGGAAATTGGCTTTCGATTAAATGGCTTATCGGTTAAATGGTATTTCGAGAAGTTGAACCCAGATCTTTTGTTGGGCATAATAAGCACAAGTCCGGGTTGCAGACCCCTAATTTGAATTTTAAATCTCACCATAGACAATTAAAATTTTAATTGTTAAATTTAGACTGCATTCTTTATAAAAAAGTATATTTTTAAGAACCCTGTATATTCGCTAATATCATCAAAGTAAAACTGAAGATTGCTACATTTATAACTCTACTACCTACACTATGATTTAATAGTTTGCAAATAACATTTTATCAGTGCAAGATGAAACTAATAAAGTTAATTGCTAATTTCATTATTTTTAACCAGTTATTTATTATATAAACAAATATTCTTATACTAATAAATACCAGGCATAATAATCCATCTATTTTTAGGCCACTCCTCACCAAACTTTTCTCTTCCCCATTTTTCAGAATTTTCAGCAATAATTCCCAAACAAACAATCGTCCAAATAAAAGTAAGCCAGATAGTTAAATTAAATCCTTTAGTAAGAATTACAAAGCTAAAATAAATTACAATTTCAGCTGTATAATGAGCTGATGAAATATGATCAAACCAATCACCTTTTGGAATAGAGTAAAGAGTAGAAGAACCTTTGCGGCGAAGCATTGCAAGGTTTTTGTGAAGTATATGTTGATGATATGAAGCATAAATAAAGACAAATATAGCAAGTAATATGTTCCAAGATAAAAAGTTTTCAGAATGAATTATAAATAAATTTGTTTCTTTATCTAAAATATTAAAATTTATTATTAGTGAGAAAAAATAATTATATGTTTAAGGTTTGATAAAACATACCCTTATTATCAAGAATTCCAAAATTTCCAATGCCTTCAATAAACACAGACAATCCAGTTGCAATATAAAAAGCCAAACCCAGCAGATAAAGTCCTATATGCATTTTGGCGCCAACTGAAGGCCTTTCAATAAAAAAACATTCATACATTCTTCTAACAGTCTGAACTTGAATTATTACCAATCCAATTATACATTCTGTAACTGGCTCTTTAAAATAATCTAGCTCATATTTTTCAGCACTATCAAAGATTTGAACGAACCATGCAAAATATCCTCTATTTCTATTTTGTAAAATAATGACATCAGTAATAAGAAATGCAGCCCAAAGAGTCCCAACAATATAATAATGTTTAAACCATTGTTTTGGAACAGTTAAATTTTGTATATATGCCTCAATTTGATTTTTCGCAGTGAACTGCGTTGATGTTCCAAACTTTCCGTAGGAAAGGATTGAAATCTTTAAGGACCTGAAATTTGAAATTATTATAGCAGATGTGATTATAATAATATAGAAGAGTCGAATTAAGAATAATAATGTTGCCATCTTTTTTTAGAATTTATCTATTGTAAAACAAACGTCCTAGTAATTAAAAAATTGCCACGATTTGTATCACCGATACTATTCCTTTTACTCTTTTTATTGTGTTGATTTACGGTTAAAAAAGATAATTTTAACCGTGATTATCATTATGCAATATTTATAGAATTGTACAGAGATCGACGATCAAAATTTCTTTGTTTGCGTATTGGTACGTTGTCAGACCCGAAAAGCGGCGAGTCTGTCGCTAAATCGAAGCTCACTCAACTGCGAATGACCACGATTCGCTACCCTCACTCACAAAGGAAATTTGGTTATTCTCATAATATCAAATATACGAAAATCCAGCAACACGTATTTGTTTAAGTTGTAGGCCTAAAATTAGGTGCGAAGTCCCTCAATTACTTTTGGATCTCATGAATGAGTGCTTAGATACAGAACCTCAACTACCTAAGAATTAGCTAATACGATGTATCAATTTTTTTTATGATTTGAAAAATAAAATAATTGAGTTATATAAGCAAGTTAATAATATTAAAGACTTTAACAAAAATTTCTTAACATATAATCAATTCAAATAAGTCGAATTTTGAATCTTATAAAACTTCTTAAACCGGGTAATAACATTTATTCTTAATTGTAAAAATTACTGAATCGATGTCAATATAGTAAATGCAGGTAATGATATTTATTTTCTTAAATTAAATTTAGCTATGTTGTTAGTACCGTATATTTATATATATTTTAGCAAGTAAATCCATTACTTATGTTGAAGCTCCCGATGGTAAGTGATATTTGATTTATGATACTTATAGTTAAATGAATTTATCGCTTGTTTTATATTGGCATTTAGATTATTAAATTAAGAAAAGGAAGTTATTAAATTGGGTGCATTTCTTTATTATTACAATGCCAAAATAACTCAATAATTATCATGTATGTCAAGTTCTACCAATAGACATTATATAATAAAAATTACTAAATTTTAAGTAATATGTAGCTTATTAAACGAATATTGAAATAATACCAGTTCGAACATAAGGTAGCATAGTCATGTGATGACCGATGTTTAAATAAAAAATTTATAATATTGATTAAATGATTGACTTAATATATTCGATTGAAGTTTTGAAAAGGTTTACTGTATCTTCTACTTTAGAATTTTTTAATTTTTCAAAATTTGTGTGAAATTATCTTTATTATTTACAAAAATGTAGGATTCAAGCAAAAAAAGTTTTCATCATATTTGGCTATGTGGTTGCGTCGATATAATTGCTCAAAGTTTTGAAAAGCCTTATCATGGTCTCCATCCTCATAACTAACCAAGATTTTTTTCATATAGTGAAAAGTCACGTTACCGGAAATTTTTGTAGTACTTATAACATTACTACGTTTAATTTCATAACTTTAGTATCATATTTATCTGAATTAGTCCAAGCACGAAAAAAAGAGACAACAATATAAAAAACTGATGCTAGCATGTATTTTGGAAATTTATGATAATTTTGTGATTTTATATGTAATACCCACCTTAATCTAGCTTAGCGTAATATTGACCCTTTTTATTTTTTTAATATCTGAATTCCATACAAATATTATTTGAATATGCGGAATAGTCTTGATGATCAAAATACTAATTAAATCATTATCAACAGAATGTTTTGACACCAATTGTAGGATCAGCCATTAGTACTACTCGTGTAAATTACATGTTACATTTTTGGAATGTTTATAAAGAATACAGTTTTAGTCAACGAATTTTTCAAAAAAAAAAAAAAAGATGGAATTTGAGCAACTTTTGAAATCCGCTAAAGATGGAGATTCGCATGCACAATTCATTGTAGGATGCCGCTATGATGAAGGTGTAGGCATTACTAAAGATGATAAGAAGGCATTTGAATGGTACTTAAAATCAGCTGAAGGAGGAAATTCTAGTGGTCAATTTGCAATGGGAAACTGCTATAGTGAAGGTATAGGAATTCCTAAAGACGAAATGAAAGCATTTGAATGGTATTTAAAGTCAGCCGAAGGTGGATATTCTAGAGGACAATTTAATGTTGGAATCTGTTATGACGAGGGTATAGGAATTTCTAAAGATGAAAAAAAGGCGTTTGAATGGTATTTAAAATCAGCTGAAAGTGGATATTCAAGAGGACAATTCAATGTTGGATTCTGCTATCAAAATGGAATTGGCGTTTCTAAAGATGAAAAGAAAGCATTTGAATGGTATTTAAAATCCGCAGAAGGTGGAAATTCAAGTGCACCATTCTATGTCGGGTACTGCTATCAAAATGGCTTAGGCGTTTCTAAAGATGAAAATATATCATTTGAATGGTATTTAAAATCTGCCGAAAGAGGATATCCTAGAGGACAATTCAATGTTGGATATTGTTATGAAGAAGGTATAGGCATCACTAAAGATGAAAAAAAATCATTTGAGTGGTATTTAAAATCAGCTGAAAGTGGGTATTCAAGAGGGCAATTCAATGTTGGTTACTATTATCAAAATGGCATAGGTATTTTTAAAAATAAAGAGAAAGCATTTGAGTGGTATTTAAAATCAGCCAATAACGGATATTACAGTGGGCAATTCTTTGTTGGATACTGCTATCAAAATGGAATAGGAATTTCTAAGGATGAAAAAAAAGCATTTGAATGGTATTTAAAATCGGCTGAAAGTGGAGATTCTAGAGGACAATTTAACGTTGGCTATTATTATGATAAAGGCATAAGCATCGCTAAAGATGAAAAAAAAGCATTTGAATGGTATTTAAAATCTGCAGAGAACGGAGATTATAGAGGACAATTCAATATCGGATATTATTATGATAAAGGCATAGGTGTTTCTAAAAATGAAAAAAAGGCATTTGAATGGTATTTAAAGTCAGCCGAGAGTGGAGATTCCAGAGGATAATTCAATATCGGATATTGTTATCAAAACGGCATAAGCATTTCTAAGGACGAAAACAAGGCATTTGAATGGTATTTAAAGTCAGCTCAAGGCGGAGATCCCAGAGGACAATTCAATGTTGGAATTTGTTATGATGAAGGTATAGGAATTTCTAAAGATGAAAAGAAAGCATTTGAATGGTATTTAAAATCGGCTGAAAATGGAAATTATATTGGACAATTCAATGTTGGATATTGCTATCAAAATGGCATTGGCATCCTTAAAGATGAACAGAAAGCATTCGAATGGTATTTAAAGTCAGCCGAAAGTGGAAATCTTAATGGACAATTTTATGTTGGAAATTGTTATAATGAAGGCATAGGCATTTCTAAAGATGAAAAGAAGGCATTTGAATGGTATTTAAAATCTGCTGAAAGAGGATATCCAAGAGGACAATTCAATATTGGAATTTGTTACGATGAAGGCATAGGCATTCCCAAAAATGAAAAGAAAGCATTTGAATGGTATTTCAAATCTGCTGAGGGTGGATATCCTAAAGGACAATTTAATGTTGGATATTGTTATCAAAATGGAATAGGTATTTTTAAATATGAAAAGAAGGCATTTGAATGGTATTTAAAGTCAGCCGAAAGTGGATACCCTAGTGGACGATTTTACGTTGGAATTTGTTATCATGAAGGTATAGGTATTCCTAAAGACGAAAAAAAGGCATTTGTATGGTATTTAAAATCTGCTGAAGGTGGATATTCTAAGGGTCAGTTCAGTGTTGGATATTGTTATCAAAACGAAATAGGCGTCTCTAAAGATGTAAAGAAAGCATTTGAATGGTATTTAAGATCTGCTGAAGGTGAAAATTCGAATGGACAATACATTGTTGGATATTGTTATCAAAATGGCATAGGAATTTCTAAAGACGAGAAAAAGGCATTTGAATGGTATTTAAAATTAGCTGAAAGCGGAGATTTGGTGGGGCAATTCATTATTGGAATATATTATAAAAATGGAATATACGTCTCCAAAGATGAAAAGAGGGCATTAAAATGGTATTTAAAATCTGCAGAAGGCGGAAATTTTGAGGCACAATTGGAAGTTGGATTATGCTTTCGAAATGGTACTGGAACACTTCAAAATCAAGAAAAGGCTATTGAATGGTTCCAAAAAGCAAAATATAATAAACGTAATCAAGAAGCTTGTGAATGTAAAAATGATGATTTACTGAAAAAAATTCTAGATGAAAATAAATTTTCGTTGCCATGGATTCCATTTAATGAATTAAAAATTTCCGAAAAAATAGGAAAAGGTGGACTTGCAACTGTATATTTAGCTCAATGGGCAACAAAAAACGATTTGCATCTCGTCGCACTTAAATTACTTCATGGGTTACAAAATAATTATGAAGAACTTTTAAAAGAGGTAAAAGACTATTAATCTCTATATTTATTTTATGCATTTAGTTTCACATTGCTAACGCAATATATGTATTATAGCTAAAGGCATATTATGAAATTGGGTGTAAAATCCCTAAATTTTTACAACTATATGGAATATCAAAAGATGAGAATGGCACGAATGATTACATATTAGTCATGCAGTATGCACATAAAGGCTCTCTGCGTCAAAATCTTCACTATATCGTACAAATGGAATGGAAAGAAAAACTAAATATATTATCTGATATAGCTGAAGATCTCCAACTTATTCATTCTTATAACATTATACATCGAAATTTACACAGCGGAAATATACTACAAAACGATTTAAATACAGCATATATTACTGGTTTAGGATTTAATAACCACACATTAGCAAAATCAGAAGTTTGTGGAGTCATTCCGTATCTTGCACCTGAAGTTATAAGTAAAGGATCATACACATTGGCATCCGATATTTATTCTTTTGGAATATTAATGTGGGAAATATCTTCAGGAATTTTGGCATTCTCAGATAGAAATCATGATTTTCAACTTTTATTAGAAATTTGTGATGGAACAAGGCCAACTACTATTGATGGCACTGCGCAATGTTATATAGATCTCATGGAAAGGTGCTGGGATAATAATCCAGAGAGACGTCCATCAGCTTTAGAAATTTATGAAATTATTCTAAGTTGGAAAAAAGATGAGGAATTTTTAATAAAATTTGAAGAGTCGAACAAAATAATGAAAAATATGAATAATGAATTAGCAAATATACATTCTGATGCTGTTTATATAAGCAGATCTATCAATTATAATGCTAAAAGTCTTGAAAGCCTTGAGGATAATGCACTTTCCAAATATATAAAAAAGCTAATATTTGAAAAAGAGATATATAAACTATTTACCATCAGCCATTATTAATAGCTGCTAAATAAGGTGGAATTAAGTGCCGAAAGCTTCTCATCACTTACTAACTAAAGGCCCATTCTCGTTGTCACGCGATTGTAACCCATCAAATAATCGCCACGCTAGCTTCTTAATGCATTATAGAGCATAGCGGGCTTTCATTCTGATTGGATAATTTTTGTAGATCATTTCGTGATTTTACAAAATCTGATTGGCTAAT
>CAJVPY010005311.1:0-11587 GCA_910591965.1 Dentiscutata erythropus
TATATGTAATTTATTCTGGGCATATTAGTTTTAAAAAATATGAAATTGAGAATTTTAAAAATCTACAATTAGTATATATTACGTGATTTTAATAATAACCTGCAGCAATAATATGGAATTTTTTTCATCAGTGTATACATAGTACCTGATGGATAAAGTTATATATCACAGCATGTGAATGAAAATGCAATTTGAGAATGTTAAGTCCATATTATCTGATGAGTTTTCAAAGGTAAAATATTATTTTTTCTAATGAATACAGTGTTTACATTTCACATTATTTTTTGATTTATGCTGTTTTGAAATTGACAAATTTGTAAATTTAAAAATAGTATATAATTTTACAATCAGTATAATCGATATAATTTTGCAAAATATAAAGAAAAAAACTAATAGTTTATATTATTTATTAGAAACTAAAAGTATAAGAGAAACTGCAAAAAAAGTTTAAATCTACACATTATTTGATTATATAAATTTCAAGCAAAAGAACAAAAAAAAAAATAGAAGAGAAAAATTAAAAATTTTGGCATTGATTTTATAACACACATTTATTATTTTTTCATCAACTGCAGGCTTTGGTATTGTAATTGATTTTTCAACAATAGCAGTAGTTTTTTTGTTTTGTACTACTTAAACTGGTTGCTTCCTGATAAAAAAGAATATTCACTTCATTATAAGGTCTTTAATTAATTTAGTAGTAAATAAATTTATTTAATTTACTTGTTTGCTTCAGAGTATTTGTTATTAATTTCAAGTTTTACTTAAATCCAGCTTGCCATAATGAAATTGTGTTATTTAAGAAAACACTAGTTATCAAGGATTATAAACTTGCATGCAACCTGATAACAATTATGGTTAGGCTTTTTTTGAAAAATTTTGCAAGGCAATGATCTTTGTTGCATTCTTAGCTTGTCAATTATGGGTATGCAAATTTTTACAAATTCACCAGATTTAAATATTTGCTCTATACTTCTTTTGCATCTTATTTTGAAATCATTGCTAAAAAAATTTTTTTAGAGATTTAAAATTTTCTTTGCATCAATAATTTGATTAGTATTAATAAATAATTATACACTACATTAGATTTATTTTCTTCAAGTTAATAGAATGTGCTCACCATTTTTTTTTCTTGCGCCATATAATGTTGACCAGAGTCTCAAGAATTTCAATGATTTGAAAAACTTGGATTAAGTGGCAGGCTGGGATTTTTCACTACATTCAACACTCATTATAACAATTAAGCAATGTTTGTTTTTCTTAGATCAATAAAAATTTGAAGTATTCGCTCAAAAGTCTCATGACTTAAATTTTATGAATTCATGGTTAAATAATATAGAAGAAATTAATAAAATAATATAGAAGAAATTAATAAAATAATACAGAAGAAATTCAATAGAATTATACATATAGAAAAATTCAATAAAATAATATAGAAAAAATTCAAAGAATTACAGAATTATCTTAACCAACTAGTTTTTTATTGTACAAACCATAATTTACAAAATACGTAATATATTCTACTGTAATAAACTTTCATATACTTTTGTGCTTATCGACAAAATACGTAATATTATATTATGCAATTTCGTTTATATAGCTTAATAAAATACATTATGATTGACCTGACTTACTTTTAGATCGGTGGAGATTAAAAAATAACAGTTGTTATTCGAAAAACTCAAATGATCATGAAAAACTTTCTTTCTGTTATTTTTTTTTTTCATGTGTTACGATGTAATTATGTTTTCAAATATTCAAAAAAAAAACTCAGCGAGTGACTCCCCACCAATCATGATCATAAATTGTCGGATAACACCATTATTGTCAACCGGACAAATGATTGTCTGACACGTGCCAAATCGCGGTACTTGTCAGCCAATCATTTGCCCGGTTGAGCCAAATTGCCGTTATTCACAAATTTTTACCTAATAATGTATACTTAATTCATAATCAACAAATTACAAAAATGATGTTTAACATATATACTGGACGCAATTAGAAAAGGCCTATTCTATTTTGACCCGGGTCAAAGTGACCCAACATGTGACCATATGCCTAAGAATTTTCAAAACTTTGAGCGAAGATATCTCGACAACCATCAAACCAAATTCAATAAATCTTTTTTTATTTGAATTCTATGGATTCATAGAATTCAAATAAAAAATTTTTCATCAAAATTTAGTCAGTTAATTATCGAGATTCCTTCACTCAAAGTTAAAGAAAAATCAAAACGTTTATAAAATAAAAGTTGCACTAAATTTTCTTTGAATTTTATCGAAGATATCTCGACAAATATCAAACCAAATTCGATAAAACTTTTTTTGTTTAAATTCGTGGATTCATGGAATTCGAAAAAAATTTTCATCGAATTAATCAGGCGGTTTTATATCTTTGCTCAAAGTTAGAAAAAAATTCAAAACGCTGTGAGACCGGAAATGTGACATGACCGCAGGCACGTGCCCGCGTGACCCGGGAATTCCAAATTTGGGTTTGCCGGCGGAATTCCAGGGAATTAGGGAAATTCGGTGAATTTTTAGAATTAGGCGAAAAACGTGAATAAGGCGAATTTCAATAATTACAATAATTGCAGTAATAAGGGTAATTCTGGGAAAACGGCGTATTCTGCATGTAAAAATAGATAGTGAGTTAATTATAAATAAAGGCCTGTTGGCCCTTCGGGAAGAATAAGACCCGATTTACCTAATAATAAAGTACCTATACATACCTAATTAACTACATACATTCGTTTATTAATCACTCGTCCAAATCTAACACGCCTCTTTCGCGTTTGTCCATCCCGAATCTGTCGGCCGGTGAACCAATTGCTGCGAAGCATTAACCGACCGATTTCAGTCCTTCTCAACGCTATCAAAATACTAAATTCTTTTAAAACTTTGAACAACAACCATCAAACCAATTCGTTAAAACTTTTGTATTTAAATCTTATGGGTGCATAGAATTTGAATAAAAAATTTTCATCGAATTTAGTCAGGTGGTTGTCGAGATATCTTCGCTCAAAAGTTAGAGAAAAATCAAAACGCTTATCAAAATAGAGCTATGCCAAATTTTTCTCTAATTTGAGCAAAGATATCTCCAACCGCATGACTAAATTCGATAAAAATTTTTTTTTCGAATTCTATGATTCCAGAAATTCAAATAAAAAAAGTTTTATCGAATTTGGTTTGATGGGTATCAAGATATTTTCGTGAAAAATTGGCGCAGCTTCATTTTGATAAGCGTTTTGATTTTTCTTTAATTTGATGCGAAGATATCTCGATAATTACCTGATTAAATTTGATGAAAATTTTTTTATTCGAATTCAATAATCAATATAATTTAAACAAAAAAAAAAAAATTTATCAAATTTGTTTAGACAATTATCGAGATATTTTCACTCAAGTTTTGAAAATTTTCATGTAATGGGTTACTTTGACCAGGGTCAAAATAGAATCGGCTTTAACTTAAATATCGATTTTAAAAGAAAATTTTTTAAATAGAAACTCATATATCAAAACGATTATGATCTTATTGTTATAGTAACTCATTAACCCAGCAATTAATACGAACTTAGAAACCTTGAAAAGTCAATATTAAGATAAATAAAAATGAAAACTGATCAATACACCAATAAATAAGGTAAAACAAGAACAAATTAGTAAATTATCGAATGCCACACTGAATAAAGACCAGATTCTGAAAAAAATAACAAAAATACCATAGTAAGATTATACAAAACATATGTAAAGACATTCTTGCCACTGTCTATGGTATGAATGAACTTATTCCACAACTTGAAGTTTGCCAAAATGAAGTTGCAAAATCTCAAAAAAAAATGAAATCAATATATATTACGACTTGTACGAAATGTAACTATAGCGAACTAATTTACGTGACATAAGAAACAAAATAATGGAAAAAAAAAATAAATAATAAATTTTTTACAATTTTTTTTCTTCAATAATAACGGTGAACCACAAAGATATAACATTTTGAAAACCTACATTAATTGTTGTGATGAGTGCTTGAATGTATTAGAAAAAAAAACCAAACCTTCCACATAACCAAAATTTAAACATTAGATACTCATATTTTCAAAGTTCTTAATATCGGCACTGTACAACCGAAGGGCTTCGTTTAATTAATTTAATTAAGCAAACTGGAAACAATTTAGAGACACAACTTTGTCAGTTGAATACTTTTACAAAATAATTTGCACTACGCACCAAATGAATGAACAAGATAAAAATTGTAAAAATTCTAGTAAGATACAGTTATATCTCACAGCATGCGGATGAAGATGCAATTTGAGAACGTAAAGTTCGTACTATCTGACAAGCTTTCAAAGGTTTCTAAACTATGTACAAGTAAAATATTATTTTTTCTACTAAAATACAGTGTTTATGAATAAATTTTCGTTATAAGCAGTTTAGTTTTGTATGAAAAAGTAATCAACGATTTGACAACTCTTTGGGCGAAATGTCTTTTCTACCAAAAAAAGTCATTCCGAGAGAAGCGGCTCGAAAAAATTGACTTAATTGCTGTTATTGTACAAAAACTATTATTAAAGCTGTCTTTGTCAAAGAAACAATTCTCTATGTATAAGAATATATGGGTATATTGTGCATAATAATTCAACGCATATGTATTTTAGCTTACATTTTATTTATAACTATTATTTAATCACCTAATCCATGTATTATGTAATTGTTTAGCATAACTTGAAAAGGTGCTACCTTTTGTCCCATAGAACTTATTACCTTTTGACACTACTAGTAAATCTACTAACGGTACAAAGAGTTCATACATGATCACACCATCTCTAGGATTTTTAAAAAATTTTAAGGGTTCTAAAAAACCATTAAAATTATCTAGCATGTAGATGCATGATGAGAAAGTTTGAAAAAATGGTTGAAGAACAATATTATCTCGTTTTATATCTGTTGCCAGAAATATATTTGTCTTTAAACAAACGTCACCTTCAAAATCTTCTTTAATTCTTTTAATGAAACTTTGCACTGTATTATTGTGATTCTTGAGAAAGGAATTACCTTCTAATCTTGCATGTACACCAATAAAATTATTCGTTCCTCCAATTTCGGCAACAATTTTTTCTGTAATATTAATTAAAATTGGATTGTTCGGTAATATTTTTTTTATAAACTTATTCCAGAATTTTTTACTTTCAGGTAATTGTCGAACAATTCTAAAACTTGAAAACACACTTGCAAAATGTAATAATTTTTCTGATCTTTGTTTTAAGTCGATTAAATTCACTCGTTCTTTAAAATTATTGAGTTTAATTGTTGATGTAGCGTTATCATAATAACGTTGTTGATATCGATTTTCGTCTTTAGTTAAATTATACGCCTCTGAACTATCATAAATGTGAAGTGATTTCAATAAATTTTCATAATTAAAATCTTGACGATTAATATATTTGATATGATGCTTTAAAGATGTAAAATCTAATAACTCATCCCAATTATACATGGTATAAGTTATTATTGAACTTTTATTTCGAACTCCTCGAAAACCTAAACCTGAACCGTGTACACATTTTGTGTTGTTTTTTTCGTTTTTTGAACAGAATTTTAATTGATTTCTATTAGGAAGTATATTTTGTGCCAAAAAATTATATAATTTATCATAAGACTGCCAAAAAGTTGCAGCTCCTTCGAAAAAAAGGATAGGTGGAATTATTAGAGTTCTATTTAAAAACCATGCCAAGAATATTGCATTTTCTAATTCGATTCTTTGGTTACTAAAACCACTATGGGGAAGGTAGGTTAAATACTTTTCTTTATTGATCGCCAAATTATTGGAATTATCAGATTCATAAAAATAATCATTTTTAATGGAATAAAAAGTCAGAGATATAATCAAAAAAGTAAAAATAAATGGACTCAAAAAAATAAAAATAAATAGAATCCTAGTTTTTTTGAAAAACATTTGCGCTCAAAAGGTTCGTCTTAAATTTATATTTAATTTGGCAAGATAATGTTAAAAATGTTGGCGACAGGACAATATGTAAAAAATCAGTAAAATAAAATTTTCACAAACTAAGAGCGTTATGTGTTATTATTACAATTGTTGCGTAAAAAATATGTGCGTAAATGTCGCAAAAATGACAGCTATATAATGCATGTACCACGTATCGTACTATATTGGGGTGTCTAATATTATAATTAATCAAAACTATGAAAGGTCAATCAATAAATATATAATAATAGATAATAGATTTTTAAAAGTTGTAGATCATTCGGAGTATCAAAGAGCAAATTATATAAATTAAAAAAAAATTTATGTAAACTGATTTATTGATTTTTCTTACATATTAATGTAAAAATTTTTTCTGTAATTTTATTCATATTGCTACAATTATTATAAATAAAAAATTTGAACGAAAACTATCGAGCCAGTGAGTCTAAACATCTAATAAAGCCGAATGCTATTTGTATTGTAGCTATCATATGATCTTAGACCAATTGAATTGCCGAATTTGTAGATTAGTATGTATAACATCAAAAAATCTGCACTTAGCGGAGTTACAAATTTGTTAACATAGTTTTGATTAATTATGATATTAGACACACCAGTACAATATGTACTGTACGCTAAAATTTTTCAGGCGTCATATAAATGGCACATCACTAAGTGCACCAATCGGGTCGGGCATAGAGGTCTTACCCGGGTCAGAAAATACCGACCCGGGCGGGTCAGGTATTGACCCAAATTAGGGTAAATGTCCGAATATTTGTCCAAATCCAAATAAATTTTATAACTGCTTAAAATTGATTTACACAAATTGTTTATATGTAAAATTGGGCCGTTTTACTGCGTGACCTCAAATAGTAGAATTATTTTGTATGAAACCGACATAAGATACTATCCTGATGATCATTTGAGTGCTGGCAAGGGAAACCCCGGAATTGCTAGTTATTCGAAATTTAATTTTCAGAACAGCTTATAAAATTTTGATATTTCTCTAAAAACAGAATTTCCGAAATTAAGAATTCTAGGTTTTCTCTTGGCAGCTTTTGTTACTTTTTTAGCTCGAATTAGCGCACTATATTTAGCAATTAACGTGAAGTATATTTCAACCTAAGGATTAAGATTAATATATACAACTAATTAAAAAAACATGTAACAACTAATCATGGCTAAAGATCGGTCATCAAAACTAATAAATGTGGCAGATCATAATGAATCAGATCATAATGAAATTTAGCTTAATTTATGTACGATTTTTAAAATTTTTGGGCCTTTTTTGTTAGTTTTTTTTATAGTTAAGTTAGGGTTTAGGATTAGAATTATTAGGAAAAGAGTATAAGTAGTATATATTAAATTGAAACTTCTAAATTTCACAATGATCTGATTTCGTTATAATCTGCCACAATAAATTTCTGTTTTCGATTTCATAACAGTCAAATTTTGATAAAATCAGCATAATTTCTTCATTTTATTCTAATAATGAGTAGCAATGAAATTCTTTTATCAATATTCTCAAAACGGTAAAACATACAGAGATAATAATATAAATGATCCCTTAATTAATAAAGGTTTTATTGTCCTGTCACTTTAATAGATTAGAATGACTAATTTTAGGTTCTGTATTTATTCATCTGTTGATCTTTTTTTAGGTTTGTCGATTTCGTTCACATTTTAACACCAAAAAAAGAACAGCCAATTGACGAATTATGGTTACACAGATCAGCATGGTGTGGGCGACCATATTCGTACAGTATGGGTCATAAAATACTTTATTTTAAAATTTGTACAATGCTGACTCGGTGTCATATATTACTGTATTAGGTTATAGTATATTAGTATGGTACGTAAATATATAGTTTTAAAATAAGTATTTTACACCCTTTATCATACTATATAATTTGGTTATCCATATTATACTGATCTTTTAGATTTAGATATCAACATAGCATAGCACAGATTTCAAAAATCCTATCATAAAATGTTGAGCTTTTTGTCTTATCAAAGAAGTTTTCTTCAAGTCAATTTACTTGCCTGTTAATTTAATGGTACTTAAAAGGTGATAACAAAATTCTGTGAAAGCTTAGTTTTTAGATACGTGTACAAAATTTTCGCAGAAGCTCTCTTAGTATTTGAATAGGTTTACATGCACATTTAAAATAATGCAAATTACATTTTCAAATTAGTATCTTAAATTATAATTTAAATATGGTATAATACGTATGTTAATAGAATTTATATTATTAAATAAAAAAATTAAAAAAAATCAAATAAGATAATTTATTATTTACTGGATTTGGCCTTTAATAACTGATCGTAATATCTATGACATGTAATATATCACTTATCAGATTTTTCACGAGTTGAATTTGATGAATTGGGGTCAAAATCCCAAAAACAGATCCCGAAAGAACGTAATACCGACAAAGTTAGCCGGCATTGCTGGTCGATTTAGTCAGTGTTATGTTATTCGGGAATCTGTTCTTCGGGATTAGACCCAAAATCGAATTTGATTAATTAATTGTAAACATGAAAGTTCGAAGTTTCATTTTCTCTTGACAGTGCTCAAATGATTTCTATACATTTTAGGTCTATAATGATTATTTTACAAGAGAATGTATAATTAACGTAATCATTTATTATGATTTGTAAAATTCTGGTTAACACGATCGATTGTGATTGCGAAGAAGAAATACACTTCTGTTGCATTAAAAATACCTTTAAGGATTGCGTTCTGAATGATTATTTTAAAGATTTGTCTGTGCTTATTATCGAAAGGTCATTTGATGCATTTTACTATAATAAAAGTATTTTACTACGCTTAGTTGATTGTGAATGTTGCGTGATAAAATACTTCTATTACATTTAAGAGGGTCAAACGACCTAAGAATAAGAACTGACAAATCTTTAAAATAATTGATTCAGAACTTAATTCTTAAAGGTTTTTTGATGCAATAGGAATGTGACCTCTTCACATCACAATTGATTGTGGAATAATTATTATCATTCGAATGATCAATGGGATTCAGTATTTTGCAAATCACAATAATTGTTCAATAAATTACCAACATGAGTGTATGAAGAGAACAGTGTTGGCCGATGACCTATGTCATAGCATTTTTTTTCTGTATGACCTTGGTCATATAATCATATGAATTTTGGTCATAGTCATATCGGTCATATTAAATGCTAATAAAAAATACTTTTACTATGACTCTTACTATATTAAAAAAGATCATAAGTCATATCAATCTTCAATATGACCGAGTTACCTATGATAGGTCAGAAAGGTCATACAGGTCATTTAGATCATAGGCCAACACTGCAAGAGAATGTATGATTAACTGTAATTGTTTAATAAATTACCAGTGTGAGTATGAAGTTTAATTCTGTTCATTTAACGATTGTGTTTCAAGAAAATGTATGATTAACTGTGATTATTTAATTGTTTAATAATTTACCAGCATGAGTATGAAGTTTCTATTTGCTTTAACATTATTTTTAAGGCAATGTATGATTAACTATAATCATTTAATCATTCAATAAATTACTAGTGTTATGGGTTCCCATGACTTGGGCCATTTAGGGCTTAGATGAATTACCTTAGATTTTATTTTTTCTTATTTTGTTGTTTTTTTTTTATTTATTTGTTTGTAAGTTGTACATCATACAATAGATCCAAAGATTAGTCATTGTGAGCCACAGGTGTGGGTTAGCTCACAATCGTTGTATGCTTAGTTCTCAGTATTATGTAGGGATTAATAATAGTAGAATCTCTCACAATTGTTGTGATAGTTCATGTACAAGTGTTGTGAGGAGGTGGAGAGAATCTAACTTATTCTAGGAGCAAGGGAAAGCGCAGTTGTATAGGAAAGAAAATGTATTTAAAGGCACTTAATTTTTGTTAATAAAGTTTTCTCAGACTTCAATGTCTTTAATGAATGAAGAATAGGTATCGAATTCATTGGAAAAACTGTTTATTAAATATTAAACGATTTATCTTTATTTATTCTTTATTATTTATTTTATTTATTCCATATTGTTAGTACCCTAGAATTATTTCTAAATACTACCTAGTTCTAACCTATTATCAAACAATTATTATTGTTAACCCTAAACAATACTATTAGTATAAAGTTATATGCCTGTTTTCTTGTTATAGACCCATCCTATTGTTTCCTAATTACTCTTAAAGTTATAATGCCATCCTCATATTACTCTTTATAGTTATTCTTAAATTATGTACATCGCCCAAATTGGGGCTAATTTAGTAAGAACCCGATTCTGATCTATATGAATCGAGGCCTTAATTCACGTGCCCAAGTCTCGACAAACGATACATATAAACCCTTTCGAGTTTACTATTGGAGCTAAACCGCCCTATATATTACGATCGTTCTTCCAAACAATAGTAACACTAGTGTGTGTGTGAAGTTTGATTTTCATTTGCTTTAACGTTTTTGTTTCAAGAGAATATATGTACGATTAACTGTGATCATCTAATCATTTAGTAAATTATTAGAGTGAGTATGAAGTTTAATACGTATGCATGATCAACCATAATCATTTAATAATTCAATAAATTACCAGTATAAAAGTAAAAATCACAATAAATCTAATACTAACTCAAACTTTACTACTGTATATGCCACATTAGAGAATAAGTTCCGCAACAGAATTCTATACAGTAAATTATAATAACTCCAATGCAACCAACTCAACTTTAACCACGTATTGTGAAAACTGAAGTAAGTTCTGTAACAGAAATTTTTATTCGAAAATCACATCACAATACGGTAATTTTAATACTAACTTAATTTTAACAACTATATACAGTATACTGTACTAAATTAGCAAGTAAATTCTGAATCAAAATAGAAATAATAATTCTAATACAACGATAACTTCACCGGATAGCAAGTAAATTCTATAATAGAATTTTTTACATCAAGTTATGGTAAAAATTATAATTATATAATACTGATTCAACTTTAACCACTGTGTATACTGTATTAGTAAATACTGTAACAGAATTTACTACGGTAAATCATGGTAAAATCACAATAATCAATGTAACTTATTCAAATTTAACTATATATTATTATGTTGCAATAGATGATAAGTTCTGTAAAAGCATTTTTAACAGTAATATAAGTTTTTTTAAAAAAAAAAATAGCGCGAATACACCATCCATCACACTAGTATTCATAATATGACGGTTGAATTATACATTTTTGGTCTATTTGTAATTTCTGAATAATTTGCTCTGGGGAGAATCTTCGGATACTTACCACTCACGTAAATTTGCACTTACCAAATCATTCGGACATATGAACATACGTACGATGTCTTAATAATTGGTAAGAGCAAATTCACGTGATGATAAAACTCTCTTTGCTATCTTATTTATTATTTAAATTAAATTTATAAGTTGACTTACGAATACAGGAATAGTAAATAAACTAATTTTATTTTAGAAGCATGATGACTCACTACAATTAAACCTTCCTTCTATGATTCTTAATCTAGCAACCTCTTTACAAATATTGCATCCCACATTATACAAGCTCATATACACCTTCCTCTCAAATCCTTC